>AFQZ01000362.1:0-44332 GCA_000222935.2 Aciculosporium take MAFF-241224
GAATCGAACGCGATTATAGCGCCTAATTGGTAGGATTCGAACGCGGAATTACACTCCTTGGCCCCCCCCCCCCACAACACTCTTTGCCTCCACAACCATTCGGCCTGGACCAACAAAAGTCATTCATTTGAAGGATGTTTTTCGCTTTATTACTTGTTTGTTGATATCTGATTATTTAGGGCGTTTTATGCATTTTTTAGAGCGATTCCTCTTCTTCTTTAACAGAGAGAGAATTTGCAAGTGTCGGAATCGCTTGTATGGATGATAGAAGGGATACGCCGCATTAACCAGGAATTATAGGTTGCACACAGAATGCACGCACCCTGATTGGCTGGATTACAGGTCATGTGACCTGGGGCCGTACTGTGGCCATAACACTATACCTCCGCATTATAGCCTGCTTCTTCCCCTCTTTTAGAGACATAGATGAATTGAATATTGAACCCCCCCCCCTACATTTGTGCTGCAGCATACTTGTAACCTAAGCGCTACCAACAAGTATAATACTATTAAGCATATAGAAAGGTATTATACTAAAAATTATTAAAAGCTTTAAAATACTAGTTAAAGTTATAATACTAGCTCTAAAGGTAATAGTTTTTTAGTTAAAAGAATACTTAATTATAAGGTTCTTTATAATTTTTATTAAAGTATTAACTTAGCCTTAGCTAGTAGTTAAAATTCCTAATACTTCTGTATTTAGAAGTATACTATAAAATATATTTATTATGTATCTTATATTTATAAGATATATATATTATTAAGGTGTTTTATTAGTATTATAGTTATAGGGGTCCTTAAGAAATAAGGTATATTTAAAAGCATTATCCTATAAGAAGTTTATAGTTAATACTAAAAAGAGTAGGGGATTTAGTACTTATATAAAGAATACTATAAAGGAGAGAGTATTATAAGCCTCTTTATTATTTAGTTTTTCTTTTTTATTAGTAATAAAGAAAGTAGCATTTTATGTAGCTTTTTTATGCTTATCTTTACTATTATTATTAGTAGTAGTAAGTTAGGCTATTTTGGCTTTATAGGCCTATAGAAATATATAGTATTAGTATTTAAAAGGTAGTTTTTAGTATTTTTTATTATTTTATTAAGTTACTTTTGCTTTCCTTTACTTAAAAGTAGGATAATTAGTTAATTAATATTCTTTTTTATAGTAAATAAAGTATTTCTTTAAGCTTGTTCTAGCTTAAGGTTTTTTATAATAAGTAGCTTATAAATAGTATTAGTCTATAAACATTATTATATTAGTGTTTTAGTCTATAAACCGGGCAATAAGGGCATTTAGATTATTATTAGTAGTTATTAGTAACTAACTTATAAAGGTTAGTGGTATGTTTATTACTAAGAGGTAATTTTAAAGATTACTAATAAATCCTTTAAAGGTTAGTATATTTCTAAATTTAGTATTATAGAAATTGTTATTATTTTCTATTACTTATTATACTTAATAAAGAAAAATTATATCTTGCTTAAGAGGGTTATAAAGGCTATTAAATATCTTTATAAGTTAGTTAAAAAGAATTTCTAAATATTTTAACTTATTCTTTATTAAATATTCTATAATAATATAGTAAAGGTATAAATTAGTAAATTATGTTTTATAAAAGCTCTTATTCTTAGGTGTTTTAAATTAATTCCTAATATTCTAAGTTATTTCTTTAAATAAAATTATTTTTATTTTAAAGTATTTAAAGAAGTATATATAAGCTTTATCTTAAAGTATAATAAAGAAGGCTTTTAAGTAAAGTAAGGGGGAAACTCCTACTTAAGAATATTTCTCTTTAAAATATAATAACTTTTTATTAATAAAGTTATATACTTCTTTAGAATATTATTCTTTTTTTTAGTAAAGTTTCTTAAGAGTATTAAAGGCTTTTTAATTACTATTAGAAAGTATTTTAATTAGGGTTTATAGTTCTAGTAAAGGGTCTTTAGTTAAATAAAAATCTTTATTATTAAAATCCTTATTATTAGAAAGTTTAAGTTATTAAATCTCTTTTCTTTTTCTAGTTGCTTTTTCTAGTAAAGGTTTATAATTTATATTAGGGTTAATATTTAAGATATTAATAAGATCTTTAAAGATATTTAATCTTAATCCTCTTGCTATTTTAACACTATTATTATTAAGGTAATTATAAAGGGTATACTTAAGGCTAGTATTACTTTTATTAAAAGTATTCTTAGTTTAATTTTTATAGTCTTACTAAAAGTTAATAAGAAGGTTATAACCTTTTCCTTTATTAAGAATATAGTAGTTAATTATACAAGTAATATAGTTATTAATCTATTGTTTAGTAGCTGTATTAATATTAATATTCTTAACTAACTTAGTTTAATTTTAGGATAAAATTAGGCAGTATTTATAAAGCTTTTATGAAAGGGTACTTTTTAGAAGTTCTTTTTTATAAATATCCTTTTAAAGCTATTTATTAAAATTATCTCCTGTTTTTCCTTAGCTTAAAGATATTTTAGTGTTTTAGGTTAAGCTTTATGTTTAGTACTAATTAAAGTAGTTAGCATTGGTTCTTTATAAATAATAGTAAAGATCTAGTTTTAATTATAAACGAGTAATAGTTAATAATAAGGGAGAAGATTTATAAGAGTTAAGTCTTTTTATTATTATAGATAAGTAATAGTTAATAATAAAGAAATAATCCTTTAGTTAGCATAACGTTAGAATTTCTTATAGTTATATAAGTAAAAGCATTTAGATAAGTCTCTTCTAAGTATAACCTAGTAAATCTATAGTTATTAGTAACTACTAATTAGTGTTAGTAACGCGTAGGTTATATATACTATAATATAAATGTAAGGGGGGGGGTAATTTAATAATTTATTTATCTATATTCTAAAAGTAAGAGAAGCAGGCTATAATATAAAAGTGTAGTATTATGGCCATAGTACAGCCCTAGGTTATAAAACCTATAATCCAGCTAATTAAAGTATGTGCATTCTGTGTATAACCTATAATTCCTGGTTAATGCAGCGTATCCCTTCCATCCTCCATACAAGCGATTCTAACAGAAGTAATTCTTTAATTAGTATAATATTAAATTCTCTTATAATTATATAAGTAAAAGTATTAAATATATCTCTTTTATTAGTAATCTAGCAAATTTATAATTATATAATAACTACTAATTAGTATTAGTAATACATAAGTTATAAATATATTATAATATAAGTGTAAAAGGGGGGAAAGGTAATAAAGTCTAATAATTTATAATATTTATTCTAAGGGAAAAAAGCAGGCTATAATACAGAAGTATAGTGTTATAGCTATGGTATAGTTCTAGGTTATATAACCTATAATCTAGCTAATTTAGGTACGTGTATTCTGTATATAACCTATAATTCCTAGTTAATGCAGCGTATCCCTTCCATCCTCCATATGAGCGATTCTAATACTTTTAATTATTAAATTTATACTTATTGTTGGAATCGCTCGTATAGAGGATGGAAGGGATACGCCGTATTAACTAGGAATTATAGGTTGTATATAGAATGCATATACCCTAATTAGCTGAATTATAGGTTATATAACCTAGGGCTATACCATAGCTATAACACTACACCTCTGTATTATAACCTGCTTCTCTTCCCTCTTAGAAGATATAAATAAATTAATTATTAACCCCCCCCCCTTATAGTTATACTATAGCATAATTATAACCTATGCATTACTAACACTAATTAGTAGTTACTAATAACTATAGATTTACTAGGTTATATATAGAAGAGACTTATTTAAATGCTTTTACTTATATAACTATAAGAAATTCTAATGTTATGCTAACTAAAGGATTATTTCTTTATAATTATTAACTATTAAATTATTTATAATTATAAGAAAACTTAACTCTTATAAATCTTCTTTCTTATTATTAATTATTACTTATTTACAATTAAAACCAGATCTTTACTATTATTTATAGAGAATTAACTAATATTAACCACTTTAATTAATACTAGACACAAAGCTTAACTTAACCTAAAATACTAAAATATTATTAAGCTAAGGAAAAATAAATAATTTTAATAAATAACTTTAAAAAGATATTTATAGAAAAGAACTTTTAAAGAGCACTCTTTCCTAAAAACTTTATAAGCACTATCTAATTTTATTCTAAAATTAAACTAAGTTAGTTAATAATATTAATATTAATATAGCTACTAAATAATAGATTAATAACCATATTATATATATAATTAACTACTATATTCTTAATAAAGAAAAAGGTTATAACCTCCTTATTAATTTCTAATAAGATTATAAAAATTAAACTAAGGATACTTTTAATAAAATTAATAACAACCTTAAGTATACCCTTTGTAATTACCTTAATAATAATAGTGTTAAGATAGCAAGAGGATTAAGATTAAACATCTCTAAAGATCTTATTAATATCTTAAATATTAACCCTAATATAGATTATAAACCTTTATTTAAAAAAGCAACTAAGAAAGGAAAAGAAACTTAACAACTAGAATTTTCTAATAATAAGGATTTTAATAATATTAAAGATTTTTATTTAACTAAAGACCCTTAACCAGAACTATGAAATCTAACTAGAATACTTTCTAATAGTAATTAAAAAGCCCTTAATACTCTTAAGAGACTTTACTAGAAAAAAGAATAATATTTTAAAGAAGTGTATAACTTTATTAATAAGAAGTTACTATATTTTAAAAAGAAATATTCTTAAGCAGGAGTTTCTCTCTTACTTTACTTAAAAGCCTTTCTTATTATATTTTAAAGTAAAGCCTATATATATTTCCTTAAATACTTTAGGGTAAAAATAATTTTACTTAAAGAAATGACTTAGAATGTTAGGAATTACTTTAAAACACCTGAGAATAAGAGCTTTTATAAAATATAATTTACTAATTTATACCTTTACTATATTATTATAGAATATTTAATAAAGAATAAGTTAGAGTACTTAGAAATTCTTCTTAACTAACTTATAAAGATATTTAATAGCCTTTATAACCCTCTTAAGCAAGATATAATTTTTCTTTATTAAGTATAATAAGTAATAGAAAATAATAACGATTTCTATAATATAAAATTTAGGAATATACTAACCTTTAAAGGGTTTATTAGTGATCTTTAAAATTACCTCTTAATAATAGACATACTACTAACCTTTATAAGTTAGTTACTAATAACTACAAATAATAATGCCCTTATTGCCCGGTTTATAAACTAAAACACTAATATAGTAATATTTATAGACTAATGCTATTTGTAAGCTACTTATTATAAAAAATCTTAAGCTAGAGTAAGCTTAAAGAAATGCTTTATATACTATAAAGAAGAATACTAGTTAACTAATTATTCTGCTTTTAAGCAGAAGAAAGCAAAAGCAACTTAGTAGAATAATAGAAAATACTAAAAACCACCTTTTTAATGTTAATACTATGCATTTTTATAGGCCTATAAAGGCGAAATAGCTTAACTTACTACTATTAATAATAGTAGTAAGGATAAGCATAAAAAAGCCACTTAAAATACTGCTTTCCTTACTACTAATAAAAAAGAGGAACCAGATAATAAAAAGGCTTATAATACTCTTTCCTTTATAGTATTCTTTATATAAGCACTAAATCCCCCACTCTTTTCCTAATTAACTATAAACTTCTTATAGAATAATGCTTTTAATTATACCTTATTTCTTAAAGACCCCTATAACTATAATACTAATAAAACACCTTAATAACATATATATCTTATAGATATAAGATATACAGCGGATATATTTTATAGTATACTTTTAAATATAAAAGTATTAGGAATTTTAACTGCTAGCTAAGGCTAAGTTAACACTTTAATAGAAATTATAAAAAACCTTATAATTAAGTATTCTTTTAACTAAAGAACTATTACCTTTAAAGCCAGTACTATAACTTTAACTAGTATTTTAAAGCTTTTAATGATTTTTAGTATAATGCCTTTTTATATGCTTAATAGTACTATACTATTTTTATATTTTATTATAAATATAGATAAAATAGGTATTAAACTTAATAATCTTAAGAATCTTCTAATCTAAAGAGATAAAAAAGTACTTATTATTAGAAAATAAAAATATCCTTAGTAAACAGCTAGTTCTTAAAAACCTGCTATTTTTATGCTTTTTAAAACCGAAATCTATTAACTTTATTACTAATTTAGTTATCTATTAATCAACTAATTAAATAACCTTCTTACTAGGGCTAGTAAAGAATTTAATAAGGCTAATATAGGGAAAATCACATATACTTACTATTAATGCTAGATAAATGCAAAAGCTTTAAGTAGATTTAAATTTACTCTTAAAGATAATGTTAAATTGAACTATAAGATTTTTATTAATATTATATAAATTAATAAGAAGCCGGTTCTATATATTATAGATTTAGAAATATTATTTTAAGCTGCCTACTTTCTTAAATCCTAATAATAAAAAGCTTAAAATATCTGGAATGCCCTTAAGGAGTGCTAAATTAATATATATCTTAAACCCCTAGACTAAATAGTTTATAATGCTAGAAGAAACTTTACTTTTAGTATATTTAGGTATTTAGCTTAACTATTATTAATTAATATTAATAAAGTCCCTATTAAGGCTTATAATAGCATTAAAAAACTTAAGTAATATTATACCCCTTTTTATAAAGCATATAATATTATTAAGACTAAAGCTAATAGTCTTCTCTTAAAAAAGCAAATACTTTAAATAGCTATTAAAGCAGTTAATAACTCTGCTAGTCTAAATAGACTTATTCTTACCCTCTTAGTCTTTAAAACCTATTTAAGAATAATAAATAATTTCCCCTTAAGCTTTATAGTTACTTAAAGAGCTAAAATACTTTAAAAAGCAATAACTAAAGTAAAATACAGTCTTATAAGGTGCTAAGTCCAGGATACTCTTAATACTTATAATAGCTTAATAACCTTGTTTATACACACTCTTCCTTTAAATTCTAATATATAAGTTTATTATAAAAAAAGCAGATAAACTAGCCCTTATAAGCTTTTCTTAATAAAAAAAGAGACTTATATTATTAAAATGCCTTATAGCCCTATAAACTTTTAATTTATAGTTATTAAACCATATATAACCTTACTAAAAGTAAAATCTTCTTATAATAAAGACCTAGTTTAAGGTAATAAACCCTTAAGTTTCTAAGAAATATAAGGCTATAGCCTAAATAACTAAGGGTAAAAAGATACTAAAATTAATAAAACTTATAAAAATTTAACTAATAAAGTAATAACTCTACTATAAAAAAGATATAAAAAACCCTAAAAATACCCTTAAGTAAAGGCTTTTCTTACTAAAAAAGAAAACGCTAACTTTTAGCTTATAATTAACCTTTATATATAAGAAAAAATAAATATACCTAGTAAACCTTTTAAACTCTTTAATAAAGCAGAAATTAATACTTTACTAGCTAGGAATATATTTAAATTTATAAATTTTAACCTATAAAGACATAAAGGTAAAAGACTCTTTAGCTTATAAATAGTAAGAGAAGTTAAAGACAAGGCAACTAACTTCTTATATAAAAAATTATAATATATTATTTAAGGCTATAATAATTAAGAAAGGGAAGTTATTCTTATATAGTCCTTAATAATATAAAGAGCTAATTAAAGGCTTATTATTACCCTTACTTTATTATTAAAAAAAAAGGCATTATAGCTTAGCTAAGAGATATTACTTAGGCATATATATAGTTATAGATAAAGCTAAATTATATAATTCTTATAAAGCTTCCTGTGTAAATTATATACCTTTACCCGCCAGATGTTATTATAGTTATAATTAAGCTGTTATATGGAATAGCAGAGGCTGGCATGTATTAGTAGTTAATATACTTTAATTATTATTATTAAAAGCTATAAATAGTTACCTTTATATACAACCTATGTTTCTTTATTTTTTTAAAGGAAAGCTTGTGTTTTGAAATTATTAAAATGTAGACTAATAACACCTTAGGACTTAGTAATATTAAATTCTTTAATTATAAAGAGGTTAAATTAAAAAATGCTAAATTTCTTATAAAGCTAAAAGAGAAGTTATTAATTTTAACACTATTAATATTTAATAGTTATATTTTAAGTAAAGCTAATAATAAAACCTTCTTTTTATAACAAAAGGCATAAGAAAGGAAGCTATTATAAGTTAATAACCTGACTAACTAAGCGAAATATATTAAACAATAAGCCTAAGGAGCATATATTACTCTAATATATTAACCTAAAGCATCTTATAATCTTTTTATTACTACTTAAGTCTAATAACTAAAATCTAATAATATTTTAAGGCTTAATAAAAGACTTTAATAGCAAATTAATAATTAAAACTATGGACTTTAATATATATCTCTCTTACTAGAAAACGCTGCTCTTTATATTTTTATTAATAGTTCTTTTATAAATAATAAAGACCTTAGCTCTTAACTAGGCTATATAATTATCCTAGGTAATAAAAGGAAGGATAATAATACCTTTAAATTTACCCTTAGAGGAAATATTATAATATATAGCTTAACTAAGTCTAAAAGAGTTATAAGGAGTGCTTTAGCTTTTAAGCTATATAGGATGGTTTAAGGTATTAATATTGCTTATATAATAAACACTACCCTAAATATTATTACTAACTAATTAAATAAGCTAAAAATTCTAATAATAATATGCACTAACTCTTTCTTACTATATGAATATATTATTAAGCTAGGGATAATAAAGGAAAAAAGGCTAATAATTAATATTATAGCTTTAAGGCAGTTATATAAGAGGAGGAAAGTAGCTGAAATATAATAAATTAATAGTAATAATAATCCTGCAAATATAATAATAAAAGCTTTACCAAATAAAGCTCTTAAAACCTTTATAACAAAAAATAAAGTCTAAATCTGTGTAAAAGGATAGGTTAAAAGACCTATTATAAGAATTGCTGTAAGAGCCGCCGCTAGAGCTGCTAAGGATTAGGAAAGTCCTAATTCCTTACTAAATCCAATAGCAAATTAAGCGCCTAATAAAGAGTTTAAATTTAATAAATTTAAACGCAATTATAAGCGCCTAATTTGGTAGGATTAAACGCGGGAATTACACTCTTTAGCTTTTTCCCCCCCCCCCCTTCCGACACTCTTTGCCCCTATAACCATTTAGCCTAGACTAACAAAAGTTATTTATTTAAAGGATGTTTTTTGCTTTATTACTTATTTATTAATATCTGATTATTAGGGCATTATATGCATTTTTAAAGCCATTCCTCTTCTTTAATAAAGAGAGAATTTATAAGTATTAGAATTGCTTATATAGAGAATAAAAGGGATATGCCGCATTAACCAGGAATTATAGGTTGCATATAGAATATATACACCCTAATTAGCTAGATTATAGGTTATATAACCTAGGGCTGTACTGTGGCTATAACACTATACCTTTATATTGTAACCTGCTTCTCTTCCCTCTTAAAAGATATAGATAAATTAATTATTAAACCCCCCTCCCCTACAGTTGTGCTGCAGCATAATCGTAACCTGCGCGTTACCAACACTTATTAATTTAGTAGGTAAATTTATTATAATGTTTAAAAGTTATAGCTTTTTTAGGGTTAATTTTATTATTAGCTTTAGCTTATTTCTTTATAAAGTATTTAAAGTACTTTTAAAGCTTTATAAAAAGGAAGTCTTAAATAGGTTAAGCAGCTTTAGTAGTAGAAGTTAAAGCTATTTTTAGTGTTTTCTCTATAAATAATAGTAAAGGAAATATTTTAATTATAGGATTAGTAATAAATTTAATAATAAGGGGTAAATTTTATAAAGAAATTTCTTTATAATTATAAATAAGTAGTAAAAGTTAATAATAATAAAAAAATTTACTTTTAGGTAGTATAAATACTAGATTTTATATAAGCAAATATATTATATTAAATATTATTTCTTTTATTCATTTTCTTAGTAAATTTATAGTTATAGTAACTACTAATTAGTATTAATAGTATAAAATATAATTATATTATAGAATAAAAGAGGGGGGGGTAATAAAAGGTTTAATTATTTATATTCTCTATTAAAGGAAAAAAAAAGGGATAATATAAAAGTTATAGTATTATAGCTATAGAACTGTCCTAGGTTATATAATAAGTAACCTAGCTAATTAGGGCATATGCATTATATACATAAGCTATAATTCCCAGTTACTATTGTGTATCCCTTCCATCATCAAAACAAGCAATTCTAACAGCTATTTTACTATATATTTTAATAAATTATTAATAAAACTTTATAAATCTAAGAAAAATTTATATCTTTAATATACTACTAAGTAATAGCTATTTTACTATTATCTTAATATATTATAGTTTTATTTTAATACTCTTTAATATAATAATAAACCTAAGAAAGCTAACTCTTATTATTAAGAATTTATATTTATTAAGGTTTATGTTAGAATCGCTCATGTGGATGATGGAAGGGATACGTGATAGTAACTGGAAATTGTGGGTTATACGTACAATACGCAAGCCCTAATTAGTTAGATTACTTATTATATAACCTAGGGTAGTACTATGGCTATAACACTATAACTTCTATATTATCCCTCTTTTTTCCCTTTAAGAAAAATATAGATAATTAGACCTTTATTACCCCCCCCCCTTTATGCTATAGTATAATCATACCCTGTGCTCTTAATACTAATTAGTAGTTACTATAACTACAGATTTATAAGGAGATTAACATAAGAGATAATATTTAATATAACGTATTTACTTGCATAGAATCCGGTGTTTATGCTACTTAAAAGTAACTTTTTTTATTATTATTAACTTTTGCTACTTATTTATAATTATAAAGAAGTTTTTTTATATAATTTACTACTTATTATTAACTTACTACTTATTTATAATTAAAGTATCTTCTTTATTATTATTTATAGAAAATTATAATAATAGCTTTAACTTTTACTACTAAAGCTACTTAACCTATTTAACACTCTTTTTTTATAAAGCTCTAGAAGTATTCTTAATACTTTATAGAGAAATAGGCTAAAGCTAATAATAAAATTAACCCTAAAAATAATTAAAAGAGCATTATATTTCTTTTTATATACTAAGAAGACTTTAAAGAATAAAATACTAATATCTTTAAGAAAATTACTCTTAAAGTTTAATAAGTACTTCAAGATATCCTTTAAGATTAAGGAATTAATATAAAAAAAGAATTATAAAAAGTAATTAATAAGGTACTTACTAATCTTATTAGTATAAATGATTTTATTTTCTTCCTTAATAAAAAGCTCCTAATAGGAAATAAAACTATTAATATAATAACCTTAATAATATCTAAACCTAACCCTTCTAAACCCCCTTCTTTAACTATAAAAATAATATCCCCTTTCTTAAAAAAATAACCTATATTAAAAGAAATTATAAAAATAGATTAAAAAGCCTTAAACACTCTTACTAGGATTTATAACTATTGGAATCGCTCGTATAGAGGATGGAAGGGATATGCCGTACTAACTAGAAATTATAGGTTATATACAGAATACATACACCCTAATTAGCTAGATTATAAGTCATATAACCTAGGGCTGTACTATAGCTATAATACTACACTTCTGTATTATAGCCTGCTTTCTTTCCCCTTAGAAGATATAAAATAAATTATTAGACTTTATTACCCCCCCCTACTACTTTACTATAGCTGTACTAAATAGTAACCTGTGTATTACTAATACTAATTAGTGGTTACTATATAACTATAGATTTACTAGCTTACTTATAAAAAAGATATATTTAAACGCTTTTACTTATATAACTATAAGGAATTCTAACATTATGCTAATTAAAGGATTATTTCTTTAATATTATTAACTGTTAAATTATTTATAATAAGAAGAAGACTTAACTCTTATAGATCTTCTTACTTATTATTAACTTTTACTACTTATTTATAATTAAAACTTAATCTTTATTATTATTTATAGAGAATTAACTAATACTAATAGCTTTAATTAGTACTAAATATAAAGCTTAAAACATATAAAGCTTAAAACACTAAAATATCTTTAAGTAAAGAAAAAATAAAAGATTTTAATAAATAGCTTTAAAAGAATATTTATAGAAGAGAACTTCTAAAGAGTACCCTTTCTTAAAAGCTTTATAAATACTGCTTAATTCTAACCTAAAACTGGACTAAATTAATTAAAAATATTAATATTAATACAGCTATTAAATAATAAATTAATAACTATATTGCCTATATAATTAACTACTATATTCTTAACTAAGGAAAGGTTATAACCTCCTTATTAACTTTTAATAAGATTATAAAAATTAAACTAAGGATGCTTTTAATAAAAGTAATACTAACTAATGGTTTTACAGGGTGCGATATGCTGCAGTAGTAACGCGGGGGGGGTAATAAAGGTCTGATTTCTATTATAATTCTTATCTAAAGGGAAAAGAGGGGGATGATGCAGAAGTATGGTGTTGTAGCTATAGTACTGCCCTAGGTTATATAATATAGTAATCCAGCTAATTAGGGCATGTGCATTGTGTGTATAACCTATAATTCCCGGTTACTATTGTATATCCCTTCCATTCTTAAGACAAGCGATTCTAATACTTGTAAACTCTCTCTTTATTAAAAAAGAAAAATCGCTCTAAAACACGTAAAAAATCTGTAAAAATCAACAAATAAGCAAAAATTAATAACGTCGTGATATATAAGAAATATTACCTAAATAAATAACTTTTCCCTAGTCTAGAGCATCCTTAAAGTCCCTTAATTAATTATATTTAGATTTATTAAATTTAAACTCTTTGTTACACGCTTAATTTTTCTCCTAAGCAGCTTTAGCTTTAATGCTTAATACCGGTCTCTTTACCTAACCTTTTACTTAGATTTAAGCCTTATTTTTAGTTATAAAGGTCTTAAGACTTTTATTTAGGGAGGCTTTTATTATTATATTAGCAAGGTTATTATAGCTATTTATCTATTAGATTTCTGCAATTTCCCTTTGCTTATATAACTATTATAGCGCCATAATGTTAATTATAAGCCTTTTCTCCTTTATAGTACCTAATTTAATAATATACTTATATAATAAAAAAAAGTCAGTATATATTACGATTAGGATATTTAGCTTGTTTAATTAATTAGTAATAATCCTTAAAGTTATACTTATTATATAAGCAATATTAACTCCTTAGACTATTTTATATAGCTTTAATACTAAGGCGCTTCTTATAACTCTTTTAGATTTTATAGAGCTATAGGTTATAATGTTGCCTATAAGCGTGAATTCAGAGGTATTAATGTTCTTTTCCTTATTACTAAGAATAATTATATAGCTAAGCTACAAGCTAAGGTCTTTATTATTAGTAAAGGAGCTATTAACAAAAACATAAAGAGAGGTATTTTCTAGTAAGAGAGGTATGTAGTAAAGTCCATAAGTCTGATTATTAATTTGCCACTTAAGCCTCTTATTAAGCTTTATCATATTATTAGGTTTTGGTTGTTAACTTTAGGTAGTAACAGAAAGATTATAAGAAGCTTTAGGTTGGCAGATGAGGGCAATATATATACCTTAAGCCCTTTGCTTAATATATTAAGCTTAATTATCCTAGTTAACTTCTAACAGCTTTTTTCCTTCTGCCTTTTATTATAGGAAGAAGGTGTTATTATTAGCTTTGCTTAAAATATAACTATTAAACATTAATAGTATTGATTTCCCTAAGCATTGCTTTGGCTTTATAAGAAATCCGGCATTTTTTAACTTAACTTCTTTATAATTAAAGAATTTAGTATTGCTAAGGCTTAATATATTATTAGTCTGTATTCTAATAAGTCTAAAATAAAAGCTTTCTTTTAAAGAAATAAGTAGATATAAGTTATAAGTAGAAGTAATTATCTGGAGTTTTTAATAATAAGAATTAAAATATATTAACTACTAATACATGCCAGCTTCTGCAATTCTATATAGCGGCTTTATTATAACTATAATAATATCTGGCGGGTAAAGGTGTATAATCTGTACTAAAAGCTTTGCAAGAATTATGCAATTAAGCTTTATCTATAACTATATATATGCTTAGGTAATATCCCTTAACTAAGCTGTAATGCCTTTTTTTTTAATAATAAAGTAAGAGTAATAATAAGCCTCTAACTAGCTCTTTAAATTGTTAGGGACTATGTAAGAATAACCTCTTTCCTATAGTTGCTATAGCCTTAAATAATATATTATAATTTTTTATATAAGGAATTAGTTACTTTGTCCTTAATCTTATATACTATTTATAAACTAAAGAGTCTCTTACTTCTATGCTTTTAAGGGTTAAATTAAATAAATTCAAATATATTTCTTGCTAGTAGAGCGTTAATCTTAGCCTTGTTAGAGAGTTTAAATGGTTCTCTAGGCATAGTTATCTTTCCTTATATACAGAGGTTAATTATAAGTTAAAAATCAGCCTTTTCTTTCTCTATAAGGAAAGCTTCTAGTTAAGGGTATTTCTAAGGTCTTTTATAGCCTTTTTATAGTGGATTTATAGGGTTATTAGGGGGAGTCTTATAAATAATTTTATTAGTCTTAGTATTTTCCTAGTCTGGGTTATTTAGGCATAGGCCTTGCCCTTCTTAGGAAGTTAAAGCTATTTCTATAGCTTTCTTATTTTAAGCTTAGTTATCCTTATAAGGAGTCTCTGCTTCTAGCAAAGTAATATATAGTTTAATAACTATAAATTAAAACTTTATAGGGCTATAAGGCATCTTAATAATATAAGTCTCTTCTTTTATTAAAAGAAGTTTATATAAGCTAGTTTATTTACCTTTTTTATAATAAACTTATATATTAGAGTTTAAGGGAAGATTATATATTAGTAGGGTTATTAGGCTATTTTAAGTATTAAGGGTATTATTAACTTAATACCTTATAAGACTATGCCTTACTTTATCTATTGCTTTCTAAAGCATCTTAACTCTTAAGTAACTGTAAGGCTTAGGGGAGAATTATTTGTTATTCTTAAATATATTCTAAAGACTAAGAGGGTTAGGATAAGGCTATTTAGGCTGGTAGAGTTATTAACTGCTTTAATAGCTATTTAAAGCATCTGCTTTTTTAAGAGAAGACTATAAGCTTTAGTCTTAATAATATTATATGCTCTTTAAAAAGGGGCGTAATATTGCTTAAGTTTTCTAATACTATTATGTGCTTTAACAGGGACTTTATTAATATAAATTAATAATAGTCAAGCTAAATACCTGAATTTGCTAAAAGCAAAGTTTCTTTTAGTATTATAGACTATTTAGTCTAGGGGTCTAAGGTATATATTAATTTAATATTCCTTAAGGGCATTCTAGATATCTTAAGCTTTTTATTAGTAGGGTCTAAGAAAGCAAGCAGCTTAAAATAAAGTTACTAAGTTAATAATATAAAGAATAGGCTTTTTATTAATTTATATAATATTAATAAGAACCTTATAGTTAAATTTAAGATTGTCTTTAAGAGTAAACTTAAATCTACTTAAAGCCTTAGCGTTCATCTGGCATTAATAATAGGCATGTGTGATTTTTCTTATATTAGCTCTATTAAAATCTTTACTAGCCTTAGGGAGGAGGTTATATAGTTAGTTAATTAAAGGGTAGCTAAATTAATAATAAAGTTAGTAAATTTCTACTTTTAAGAGTATAAAGACAGCAGGTTCTTAGGAACTAATTATCTACTAAGGATATCCTTATTTCTAAATAATAGGTACTTTTTTTTCTTTTTAGATAAAAAGGTTCTTAAGATTATTAAGCTTAATACCTATTTTATTTATATTTATAGTAAAATATAGGAAAGGTATAGCACTATTAAGAATATAAAAAGAAATTATACTAAAGATTATAAGAAGTTTTAAAATGCTATTTCAGGTTATACTTCTGGCACTAAAGTTAATGGTTCTTTAGTTAAAAGAAGGCTTAATTATAAGGTCTGTTATAAGGCGCATTAAGGCTTTAACTTAACCTTAGCTAGCAGTTAAAATTCTAGCTACTTTAGTATTTAGAAGGATACTATAAAATGTTTCTGCAGTATATTATAAATCCACGAGAAATACCTGCTTTTATGTGGTTTTATTAGTGTTATAGTTGTAAGGGTCTTTAATAAATAACATATGTTTAAAGGCGTTATCTTATAGGAAATTTATAGTTAAGGCAGAAAAAAGAGGGGGATTAGGTGCTTATATAAAGAAAGTTATAAATATAAGGGTTTCTTATACTTCTTTATTGCTTTATGCCTTTTCTTCTTTAAAGGCAATAAATGCTATATTCTAGGTAGCCTTTTTATGTTTATCCTTATCCCTGCTATCCAGGGGTAATAACTCTTTATCTTTACCTTTAAATGCTTATAAGAATATATAAAATTAGCATTTAAAAGAAGGGGATTTATACCTTTAGTTACTCTACTAAGTTTTTTTTACTTTCTTTTATTTAGAGATAAAATAGTTAGTTAACTAATATCCTTCTTTATAATAAATAAAGCATTTCTTAGATCTAGCTTTATGTTAGGGTTAAGAAGCTTATAAATATCGTTAGTTAGTAAACAAGACTATGTTAGTACTTAGGGTAGTATTTTAAGGTTAGTACTTGCTTTTTCTTATAATTTATTAGCTTATAGATGATTTTAAAACAGGTTCTATTATATCCTTTATTATAAGGTAGTGGCAAATATCACTAACTATGCCTTTGTAGGTATTAGTTTGGACGTAGGTTATTTAGTTAAATTTAGGGCTATTTTAAACAGATATCTCTAGTTAGTGCCTAAGGATTATATCTTTCTTAAAGGGGGGGTAAAGACTATTAAATAAGTTTAAGAGCTATTAAATCATTAATTCTAAATATTTAAGTTTAGTCTTTATTAGATTTTTAGCTATAATATAATAAAACTTTATCTTTTAAAATTATGTTTAGTAAAATTTTTAATTTTTCTTTAGTCTTAAAGTTTTCCTTTATTTACTTAGTTATTATATTAAATAAAATAAGTCTTTTACTAAATTTCTTAAGGTAATACTTATAGGTATTACTTATAAGTATTATTAATAGTGTAAATAGGTATAACTTAGGTGAAATTCCTTATACTATATAGATATCCTTAAAGATTAGGACTTTAGGATATATAAAGTTAAAAAGTGCTTTAAAATACTTGTTTTCCTTATTATAAACTTTAGTAAGAGAGTTTAAGGCTTTTTAGTTTATATTAGTAATTTCTTTTAATATAGTTTGTTATTCTAAGGGAGAGGGAATTATTATTTTTATTGTTATTTCTTTAGTAGGAGGGTTAGGAGGGTTAGGGTAAGGTAAGGTTATTATTAATATTAATGTATTAATAGTGTTATTTCCTATTAAGAGCTTTTTATTAGGAAAGAAGATAGAATTATTTATACTAACTAAATTAGTAAGTATCTAGTTAATTAGTCTTTGTGATCCTTTTTATGTGTTAATCCCTTAATCTTAAAGGATGTCTTAAAGTACTTATTAGACCTTAGGGGTAATTTTCTTAAAAATATTGGCATTTTATCCTTTAAAGTTTTCTTAGTATATAAACAAAAACCTAGTACCTTACTAGTTACTAGATTTATACTAGTTAATATAATAGGTAAATTTATTATAGAGTTCAGAAGTTATAGCTTTTTTAGGGTTAATTTCTTTATTAGCTTTGGCTTATTTCTTTATAAAGTATTTAGAATACTTTTAGAGTTTTATAAGAAGGGAGTCTTAAATGGGTTAATTAGCTCTAGTAATAGAAATTAAAGCTATTTTTAGTGTTTTCTCTGTAATAGATAGTAAAGAAGATACTTTAATTATAGACTAGTAGTAAATTAATAATAAGGGGTAAATTTTATAAAGAAACTTCTTAATAATTATAAACAAGTAGTAAAGGTTAATAATAATAAAAAAAAAGTTGCTTTTAGGTAGCATAAACAATAGATTCTGCGTAATTAAGTAAATAAGTGTGTTATATTAAAAGTTCGTCTCTTCTGTTAATTCCTAGCTAATTTATGGTTATAAAAACCACTAATTAGTAATGGTTTTACAGGATGCGATATGCTATAGCAGTAACACAGGGGGGGTAATAAAGGTCTGATTTCTATTATAATTCTTATGTAAAGGGAAAAGAGGGGGATAATGCAGAAGTATGGTGTTATAGCTACAGTACTGCCCTAGGTTATATAATATAGTAATCTAGCTAATTAGGGCATGCGTATTATACATATGACCTATAATTCCCGGTTACTATTGTATATCCCTTCCATCCTTAAGACGAGCGATTCCAACACTAACCTTAAGTATACCCTTTATAATTATCTTAATAATAATAGTATTAAAATAGCTAGAGGATTAAGATTAAATATTTCTAAAGATCTTATTAATATCTTAAATATTAACTCTTATATAGATTTTAAACCTTTACTAGAGAAATTAACTAAGAAAGGAAAGAAGACTTAATAACTTAAACTTTTTAATAATAAGAATTCTAATAATAATAAAGATTTTTATTTAACTAAAAACACTTAACCTAAACTAGAAAACCTAATAAGGATAATTTCTAATAGTAATTAAAAAGCTTTTAATACTTTTAAAAGATTTTATTAAAAAGAAGAATAATATTCTAGAGAAGTATATAACTTTATTAATAAGAAGTTACTATATTTTAAAGAGAAATATTCTTAAGCAGGAGTTTCTCCTTTACTTTACTTAAAAGCTTTTCTTATTATACTTTAAGGTAAAGCTTATATATATTTCCTTAAATACTTTAAAGTAAAGATAATTCTATTTAAAAAAATAACTTAAAACATTAGAAATCACTTTAAAACACCTAAAAATAAAAGCTTCTATAAAATATAATTTACTAATCTATACCTATACTATATTATTATAAATTATTTAATAAAGAATAAGTTAAAATACTTAGAAATACTTCTTAACTAACTTATAAAGATTTTTAATAGCCTTTATAACCCTCTTAAATAAGATACAATCCTTTTTCATTAAGTATGAAAAATAATAAAAAATAATAATAATTTTTATAATACTAAATTTAAGAATATACTAACCTTTAAAGAATTTATTAGTAATCTTTAAAATTACCTCTTAGTAATAAACATACTACTAACTTCTATAAGTTAGTTACTAATAACTACTAATAACAATTTAAATGCCCTTATTGCCTAGTTTATAAACTAAAACACTAATAGAGTAATGTTTATAAACTAATGCTATTTATAAGCTATATATTATAAAAAACCTTAAGCTAGAACAAGCTTAAAGAAATGCTTTATATACTATAAAAAAGGATACTAGTTAATTAATTATCCTACCTTTAAGCAAAAAAAAGCAAAAGAAAAGTAGTAAAATAATAAAAGTGTTGATAACGCGCAGGTTACAGGTATGCTGCAGCATAAATGTAGGGGGGGGGTAAACCAATAATCAATTTATTTATATTCTTAAGAGGGAAAAGAAGCAGGCTATAATGTAAAGGTATAGTGTTATGGCCATGGTATAGCCCCAGGTTATATAACCTATAATCCAGCTAATTAGGGTGCATGCACTTTATATACAACTTATAATTCTTAGTTAATATAGTATATCCCTTTTATTCTCTATATAAGTAATTCTAATACTTATAAATTCTCTCTTTATTAAAGAAGAAAAATCGCTCTAAAAAAATGCATAAAACGTCCTAATAATTAAATATTAATAAACCAGTAATAAAGCAAAAAACATCCTCTAAATAAATAACTTTTGTTAGTCTAGGCCAAATATTTATAAGGGGGGGGGGGGGCTAAAGAGTATAATTCCTGTGTTCAATCCTACTAAATTAGGCGCTTATAATTGCGTTTAAATTTATCGAATTTAAACTCTTTACTAGGCGCTTAATTTATTATTAAATTTAGTAGGGAATTAGGACTTTCTTATTCTTTAGTGGCTTTAATAGCAGCTCTTACGGCAATTCTTATAACAGGTCTTTTAACCTATCCTTCTATATAGATTTAGACTTTATTTTTTATTATAAAGGTCTTAAGAGCTTTATTTAGTAAAGCTTTTGTTATTATATTTATAGAATTATTATTATTATTAATCCATTATATTTCAGCTACTTCTCTTTTTTTATATAACTACCTTAAAGCTATAATATTAATTATTAGCCTCTTTTCCTTTATTATCCCTAGCTTAATAATATATTTATATAGTAAGAAAGAGTTAGTATATATTATTATTGGAATTTGTAGCTTATTTAATTAATTAGTAATAATATTTAGAGTATTGCTTATTATATAAGTAATATTAATACCTTAAACTATTTTATATAGCTTAAATGTTAAGGCACTCCTTATAACTCTCTTAGACTTAATTAAGCTATATATTATAATATTTCCTCTAAGGGTAAATTTAAAGGTATTATTATCCTTTCTTTTATTACTTAGGATAATTATATAGCCTAGTTAAGAGCTAAGGTCTTTATTATTTATAAAAAAACTATTAATAAAAATATAAAGAGCAGTGTTTTTTAGTAAGAGAGATATATATTAAAGTCTATAGTCTTAATTATTAATTTGCTATTAAAGTCTTTTATTAAGACTTAAAATATTATTAAATTCTGGTTATTAAACTTAAGCAGTAATAAAAAGATTATAAAATGCTTTAGGTTAATATATAAGAGCAATATATACTCCTTAGGCTTATTATTTAATATATTTCGCTTAGTTAGTTAGGTTATTAACTTATAATAGCTTCCTTTCTTATGCCTTTTATTATAAAAAAAAGGTATTATTATTAGTCTTGCTTAAAATATAACCATTAAATATTAATAGTATTAAAGTTATTAACCTCTCTTTTGGCTTTATAAGGAATTTAGTATTTTTTAATTTAACTTCTTTATAATTAAAGAATTTAGTATTACTAAGTCCTAAGGTGTTATTAGTTTGTATTTTAATGATTTTAAAGCAGGTGTTTTTATTAAAAGAAATAAAGAGATAAAGGTTATATATAAAGGTTATTATCTGTAGCTTTTAGTAATAATAATTAAAATAAGTTAACTACTAATATATGCCTACTTCTGTAATTCTATGAAGTAGCTTTATTACTACTATAATAATATTTAGCAGGTAAAGATATGTAATTTATAATAAAAGCTTTATAAGAATTATATAACTAAGCTTTATTTATAACTATATATATGCTTAGGTAATATCTCTTAGCTAAGCTATAATGCCTTTTCTTTTTAATAATAAAGCTAGGGTAATAATAAGCCTTTAACTAGCTCTTTATATTATTAGGGATTATATAAGAATAACTTCTTTTCCTTAGTTATTATAAACTTAAATAATATATTATAACTTTTTATATAAGAAGTTAATTACCTTACTTTTAATTTCTCTTATTATTTATAAGCTAAAGAGTTTTTTACTTTTATACCTTTATAGGTTAAATTTCATAAATTTAAATATATTTCTAGCTAGTAAAACATTAATTTCTACTTTATTAAAGAGTTTAAAAGGTTTACTAGGTATATTTATCTTTCTTTTTATATAAAGGTTAATTATAAGCTAAAAGTTAGCTTTTTCTTTTTTAGTAAAAAAGGCCTTTACCTAAGGGTTTTTCTAAGGTTTTTTATGTTTTTTTATAGTAGGGTTATTATATTATTAGTCAGATTCTTATAAGTTTTATTAATTTTAGTGTTTTTTTACCCTTAGTTATTTAGGCTATAGCCTTATATTTCTTAAGAACTTAAGGGTTTATTACCTTAAACTAGGTCTTTTTTATAAGAAGATTTTACTTTTAATAAGGTTATATATAGTTTAATAACTATAGACTAAATTTTTATAAGGCTATAAGACATCTTAATAATATAAGTCTTTTCTTTTATTAAGAAAAGCTTATAAAGGCTAATTTATCTGCCTTTTTTATAATAAACCTATATATTAAAATTTAAAAAAAGAGTATATATAAGCAGGGTTATTAGGCTATTATAAATATTAAGAGTATTATAAACTTAGTACCTTATAAGATTATGCCTTACTTTATTTATTGCTTTTAAAAATATTTTAGCTTTTTTAGTAACTATAAAGCTTAAGAGGGAATTATTTATTATCCTTAAATAGGTTTCAAAGATTAAGAGGGTAGGAATAAGGCTATTTAAACTAGTAAAGTTATTAACTACTTTAATAGCTATTTAAATCATTTACTTTTTTAGGAGAAAACTATTAGCTTTAGTCTTAATAATATTATATACTTTATAAAGAGGGGTATAATATTACTTAAGTTTTCTAATACTATTATAAGCCTTAATAAGGACTTTATTAATATTAATTAATAATAGTTAAGCTAAATACCTAAATTTACTAAAAGTAAAGTTTCTTTTAGTATTATAAACTATTTAGTTTAAGGGTTTAAGATATATATTAATCTAGCACTTTTTAAGGGTATTTTAGATATCTTAAGCTTTTTATTATTAGGATCAAAGAAAGCAGGTAGCTTAAAATAATATTGCTAAGTTTATAATATATAAGACTGGCTTTTTATTAATTTATATAATATTAATAAAAACCTTATAGTTAAATTTAATATTGTATTTAAGAGTAAATTTAAATCTACTTAAAGCTTTTGTATTTATCTAGCATTAATAGCAAGCATATGTAATTTTCCCTATATTAGCCTTATTAAATTCTTTACTAGCCCTAGTAAGAAGATTATTTAATTAGTTAATTAATAAATAACTAAATTAGTAATAAAGTTAATAGATTTTGGTTTTAAAAAGCATAAAGATAGCAGGTTTTTAAGAACTAGCTATTTAATAAGAATATTCCTATTTCTTAATAATAAATACCTTTTTATCTCCTTAAATTAAAAGATTCTTAAGATTATTAAGTTTAATACCTATTTTATTATATTTATAATAGAATATAAAAACAATATAGTATTATTAAGCATATAAAAAGGTATTATACTAAAAATCATTAAAAGCTTTAAAATACTAGTTAAAGTTATAATACTAGCTTTAAAGGTAATAGTTCTTTAGTTAAAAAAATACTTAATTATAAGGTTTTTTATAATTTTTATTAAAGTATTAACTTAGCCTTAGCTAGTAGTTAAAATTCTTAATACTCCTGTATTTAGGAGTATACTATAAAATATATTCACTATATATCTTATATTTATAAGATATATATATTATTAAGGTGTTTTATTAGTATTATAATTATAAGAGTCCTTAAGAAATAAGGTATATTTAAAAGTATTATCCTATAAGAAGTTTATAGTTAATACTAAAAAGTGTAGGGGATTTAGTACTTATATAAAGAATACTATAAATAAGAGAGTATTATAAGCCTCTCTATTATCTGGTTTTTTTTTGTTAGTAGTAAGGAAAGCGGCATTTAAGTGGCTTTTTTATGCTTATTCTTACTACTATTATTAGTAGCAGTAAGTTAAGCTATTTTGCCCTTATAGGCCTATAAAAATGTATAATATTAGTATTTGGAAGGTAGTCTTTAGTGTTTTTTATTATTTTACTAAGTTACTTTTACTTTCTTTTACTTAAAGGTAGAATAATTAGTTAACTAGGATTCTTTTTTATAATATATAAAGTATTTCTTTAAGCTTGCTTTAGCTTAAGGTTTTTTATAATATATAGCTTATAAATAGCATTAGTCTGTAAATATTACTATATTAGTATTTTAGTTTATAAACTAGGTAATAAGGGCATTATTATTAGTAGTTATTAGCAACTAACTTATAAAGGTTAGTAGTCTATTTATTACTAAGAGGTAATTTCAGAGATTACTAATAAATCCTTTAAAGGTTAGCATATTTTTAAATTTAGTATTATAGAAATTATTATTGTTTTCTATTGCTTATTATACTTAATAAAGAAGGATTATATCTTACTTAAGAGGGTTATAAAGGCTATTAAATATCTTTATAAGTTAGTTAAGAAGAATTTCTAAGTATTTTAACTTATTCTTTATTAGATATTCTATAATAATATAGCAAAGGAATAGGTTAGTAAATTATGTTTTATAAAAGCTTTTATTCTTAGGTATTTTAAAGTAATTTTTAATATTCTAAGTTATTTTTTTAAATAGAATTATCTTTACTTTAAAGTATTTAAAAAAGTATATATAGAATTTATCTTAAAGTATAATAAGAAAGGCTTTTAAGTAAAGTAAGGGGGAAACTCCTGCTTAAGAACATTTCTCTTTAAAATATAATAACTTTTTATTAATAAAGTTATATACTTCTTTAGAATATTATTCTTTTTTTTAATAAAGTCTCTTAAGAGTATTAAGGGCTTTTTAATTATTATTAGAAAGTATTCTAGTTAGGGTTTATAGTTTTAGTAAAGGGTCTTTAGTTAAATGAAAATCTTTATTATTAAAATCCTTATTATTATAAAATTTTAGTTATTAAGTTTCTTTTCCTTTCTTAGTTGCTTTTTCTAGTAAAGGTTTATAATTTATATTAGGGTTAATATTTAAGATATTAATAAGATCTTTAGAGATATTTAATCTTAATCCTCTAGCTATTTTAATATTATTATTATTAAGATAATTACAAAGGGTATACTTAAGGCTAGTATTGCTTTTATTAAAAGCATTCTTAGTCTAATTTTTATAATCTTATTAAAAGTTAATAAGAAGGTTATAGCCTTTTCTTTTATTAAGAATATAGTAGTTAATTATATAGGCAATACAGTTGTTAATTTATTATTTAGTAGCTATATTAATATTAATATTTTTAACTAACTTAGTCTAATTTTAGAATAGAATTAAGCAGTATTTATAAAGCTTTTAAGGAAGAGTACTTTTTAAAAGTTTCTTTTATAAATATTCTTTTAAAGCTATTTATTAAAATTATTTATTTTTTCTAAGCTTAAAGATATTTTAGTGTTTTAAGTTAAGCTTTATGTTTAGTACTAATTAAATCAGTTAGTATTAGTTCTCTATAAATAATAATAAAAATCTGGTTTTAATTATAAATAAGTAACAGTTAATAATAAGAGAGAAAATCTATAAGAGTTAAAGTCTTCTTATTATTATAAATAAGTAATAAAAGTTAATAATTAAAGAAATAATCCTTTAGTTAGTATAATATTGGAATTTCTTATAATTATATAAGTAAAAGCATTTAGATAAGTCTCTTCTAAGTATAACCTAGTAAATCTATAGTTATTAGCAACCACTAATTAGTATTAGTAATACACAGGTTATAGGTATACTATAGAATAAATGTAAGAGAGGGGGTAAACTAATAATTAATTTATTTAAATTTTTAAGAAAGAAAAAAAACAGGCTATAATATAAAGATATAGTGTTATAGCTATAGTATAGCCCTAGGTCATATAACCTATAATCTAGCTAATTAGGGTATGTACACTTTATATGTAATCTATAATTCCTGGTTAATACGGCGTATCCCTTCCATCCTCCATACGAGCGATTCTAACAAAAAGACACTAAAAACTACCTTTTAAACGCTAATACTATACATTCCTATAGGCCTATAAAGGCAAATTAGCCTAACTTACTGCTTTTAATAATAGTAGTAAGAAAAAGTATAAAAAAGCTACTTAGAACGCTACTTTTCTTACTATTAATAAAAAAAAACCAGATAATAAAGAGGCTTATAATACTTTTTCCTTTATAGTATTCTTTATATAAGCACTAAACTCCCAGCTTTTTTTATTATTAACTATAAACTTCTTATAGAATAATACTTTTAAATATACCTTATTTCTGAAGGACCCCTATAATTATAATACTAATATAAAACCTTAATAATATATATATCTTATAAATATAAGATATATAGTAAATATATTCTATAGTATACTTTTAAATATAAAAGTATTAGGAATTTTAACTACTAGCTAAGGCTAAGTTAATGCTTTAATAAATATTATAAAGAACCTTATAATTAAGTATTTTTTTAACTAAAGAATTATTACCTTTAAAGCCAGTACTATAACTTTAACTAGTATTTTAAAGCTTTTAATGATTTTTAGTATAATACCTTTTTATATACTTAATAATATTATACTATTTTTATATTTTATTATAAATATAAATAAAATAGGTATTAAACTTAACAATCTTAAGAATCTTTAATCTAAGGAAATAAAAAGGTACCTATTATTAGGAAATAAGAATATCTTTAATAAACAGCTAGTTCTTAAGAACCTGTTATTTTTATGCTTTTTAAAATCAAAATCCGTTAACTTTATTACTAATTTAGTTATTTATTAATTAACTAATTAAATAACCTTCTTACTAGGGCTAGTAAAGAATTTAATAAGGCTAATATAGGAAAAATCATATATACCTGCTATTAATGCCAGATAAATATAAAAGCTTTAAGTAGATTTAAGTTTACCCTTAAAAATAATCTTAAATTTAACTATAAGGTTCTTATTAATATTATGTAAATTAATAAGAAGCTAGTCCTATATATTATAGATTTAGTAATATTATTTTAAGCTGTCTACTTTCTTAGACCCTAATAATAAAAAGCTTAAGATATCTAAAATGCCCTTGAAAAGTACTAAATTAACACATATCTTAGACCCCTAAACTAAATAGTTTATAATACTAAAAGAAACTTTACTTTTAGTAAATTTAGGCATTTAGCTTTACTATTATTAATTAATATTAATAAAGTCCCTATTAAGGCCTATAATAGCATTAGAAAACTTAAGCAATATTATACCCCTTTTTATAAAGTATATAACATTATTAAGACTAAAGCTAATGGCTTTCTCTTAAAAGAGTAAATACTTTAAATAGCTACTAAAGTAGTTAATAACTCTGCCGGTCTAAATAGCCTTATTCTTACCCTCTTAGTCTTTAGAACCTATTTAAGACTAATAAATAATTCTCCTTTAAGTTTTATTATTACTTAAAAAGCTAAAATACTTTAAAAAGTAATAAATAAAGCAAGATATAGTCTTATAAGGCATTAAGTTAATAATGCTCTTAATACCTATAATGGCCTAATAACCTTGCTTATATATACTTTCCCCTTAAATTTTAATATATAAGTTTATTATAAAAAAGGCAGATAAACTAGCTCTTATAAGCTTCTCTTAATAAAAGGAAAGACTTATATTATTAAGATACCTTATAGCCCTATAAAATTTCAGTCTATAGTTATTACACTATATATAACCTTACTAAAGATAAAATCTTCTTATAGGGAAGACCTAGCTTAAGATAATAAAGCTATAGAAATATCCTTAATTTTCTAAGGAGGGTAAGGCTATAGCTTAAATTAAGACTAATGGCAAGAAGACGCCAAACTTAATAAAATTCATAAGAATCCCCCTCATAACCTTATAACCCTAACTAATAAAGTAATAATCCTGCTATAAAAAGGATATAAAAGACCTTAAAAACACCCTTAAGCAAAGGCTTTTCTTACTAAGAAAGAAAAGGCCAACTTCTAGCTTATAATTGACCTCTATATATAAGGAAAGATTACTATACCTTAAAAACCTTTTAAACTTTCTAACAAAGCCAAGATTAATGCCCTACTAGCTAGAAACGTGTTTAAATTTATAAAATTCAACCTATAAAGGCATAAAGGCAAAAGACTCTTTAGCTTATAAATAATAAGAGAAATTAAAGGTAAGGCAACTAACACTTTATATAAAAAATCATAATATGTTATCTAAGGCTATAGTAACTAAGGAAAAGAAGTTATTCTTATGCAGTCCCTAATAATTTAAAGAGCTAGTTAAAGGCTTATTATTATTCTTACTCCTTTATTAAAAAAGAAAGGCATTATAGTTTAGCTTAAAGACATTACCTAGGTATATATTTAATTATAAATAAAGCTAAATTATATAATTCTTATAAAGCTTTCTATATAAATTACACATCTCTACCTACTAAATGTTATTATAGTTATAATTAAGCTGCTATACAGAATAGGAGAGGCTGGTATATATTAGTAGTTAATATACTTTAATTATTATTATTAAAAGCTATAGATAATAACCTTTATATATAACCCTTACCTCCTTATTTCTTCTAATAAAAACACCTGCTTATTAGAATGCAAACTAATAAGACTTTAGGACTTAGCAATGCTAAATTCTTTAATTATAAAGAGGTTAAATTAAAAAATGCTAAATTTCTTACAAAGCTAAAAGAGAAATTAATAATTTTAACACTACTAATGTTTAATAGCTGTATTCTAAGCAAAGTTAATAATAGTACCTTCTTTTTATAATAAAAAGCCTAGGGAAAGAAGCTATTATAAGTTAATAATCTAACTAACTAAGCTAAATATGTCAAATAGTAAGCCTAAGGAGTATATATTGCTCTTATATATTAACCTAAAGCATCTTATAATCTTTCCATTACTGCCTAAGTTTAATAACTAGAATTTAACAATATTTTAAGGCTTAATAAAAGGATTTAATAGCAAATTAACAATTAAGACCATGGACATTAATATATATCTTTTTTACTAGAAAACACTACTTTTTATGTTTTTATTAATAATTCTTTTATAAATAATAAAGACCTTAGCTTTTAACTAGGTTATATAATTATCCTAGGTAATAAAAGAAAGGATAATAATACCTCTAAATTTACCCTTAAAGGAAATATTATAACTTATAGCTTAACTAAGTCTAAAAGAGTTATAAGAAGTGCCTTAGCTTTTAAGCTATATAAAATAGTTTAAGGTATTAATATTACTTATATAATAAACACTATCCTAAATATTATTACTAACTGATTAAATAAGCTGAAAATCCTAATAATAATATATACTAACTCTTTCTTATTATATAAATATATTATTAAGCTAGATGTAATAAAGGAAAAGAGGCTAATAATTAATATTATAGCTTTAAGGCAGTTATATAAGAGGAGGAAAGTAGCTAAGATATAATAGATTAATAGTAATAATAATCCTATAAATATAATAATAAAAGCTTTACTAAACAAAGCTCTTAAGACCTTTATAATAGAAAATAAAGTCTAAATTTATATAAAAGAATAGGTTAAAAGACCTATTATTGTTAGGTATAGCTAGATATAAGAAGGCATGCCTAATTATACCTAATACTATCCCACAGTAGTATTGGAAGTCTCTTACTTATATAAGCAAGTATAACAAACAAAGGTCTTACTTATAAGCTATAAGGTATATAGCTTATAATACAAGCTCTATAAGAGAGCAGGGAATAATAACAAAAAAGGTGTAAAGTAAAATATATCAAAAAGATCGTATTACTAATGCAGTTGTTGTTATTATTAAGGTTAAGAAAATCTATCTAAGGTAGGGAGGAAAAGCCTTCTTATATATACAGAGAATAGAAGAAAAGTAGGGCTATACCTACTATAGGTTACTAGCCTAACTAGGCATAGTAAACATAGAAAAGAATAGAATAAAAAGGAAAGGAAGTGGTTGATTTCTAATTAACCCACCAAGACCCACCAGAGCATACATCATCCTGCTTCCATAGAATTCCACATAATTCTATAGGGCATATCTCCCTGGTTTCTTCCCATCTAGGGTACATTTAGATACCATTAGAATCCTCTAAAAAGGGGCTTCCTAATGAGCCTAAATATGCTTATGTAAGCACCCTAGATCTCCAGTAATTCAGAAGGTTAGTTGATAACCTTTAAGAGGCCAGGTAATCTAGCCTTGCCTGTAAGCTTTAGTGGTAAAATGCACTATAAAGCTTAACACCTATTATAAGAGTTACTATAAGAGCCGCTGCCAGAGCCGCTAAAAAATAAGAAAGGCCTAATTCCTTACTAAATTCAATAACTGATTAAGCGCCTAGTAAAGAGTTCAAATTTAATAAATTTAAACGCGATTATAAGCGCCTAATTTAGTAGGTTTAAATGCAGGAATTATACTTTTTAGCCTTACAACTATTTAACCTAAACTAATAAAAGTCATTTATTTAGAGGATGTTTTTTTTATTACTAGTTTATTAATATCTGATTATTAGGGCGTTTTATGCATTTTTAGAGCAATTTCTCTTCTTTAATAAAGAGAGAATTTACAAGTATTAGAATTGCTTACATAAAGAATAAAAGGGATATGCTGTATTAACCAGGAATTATAGGTTACATACAGAATATATACACTCTAATTAGCTAGATTATAGGTTATATAACCTAGGGCTGTACTATAGCTATAATACTACACTTTTACATAATAGCCTGCTTCCTTTCCCCTTAGAAGATATAGAATAGATTATTAGACTTTATTACCCCCCCCTACTACTTTGCTACAGCTGCAACTAATAGTAACCTACGCGTTACCAACAATAACAAAGAAAATAAATATTCTAAAAAACTTTTTAACTTTATATACTTAAAAGTCCTAACCTTTAAGGATATTTATATAATATATAAAATTCCCCTTAATTTATACTTAAATATACTATTAATAATGCTTATAGGTAATGCTTATAAGTATTACCTTAAGAAATTTAAAAAAAAACTTGCTTTATTTAAAATAATAATTAAGCAAATTAAGGAGAACTTTAAAACAAAGGAGAATTAAACGTTTTACTAAAAATAATTTTAAGAGCTTAAATTTTATTATATTATAGCGGAAAATCTAATAAAAACTAAACTTAAATGTTTAGAATTAATAATTTAATAACTTTTAGACCTTTTTAATAGTTTGTATTACCCTTTTAAAAAGAATATAACCTTTAAGGGCTAACTAAAAATATTTATCTAAAATAGTTCTAAATTTAACTAAATAACTTATATTTAAACTAATACTTATAAAGGTATAGTTAGTAATATTTATTACTACCTTATAATAAATGATATAATAAAACCTATTTTAAAATCATTTATAAGTTAATAAATTATAGGAGAAAGTAAGCCCTAACCTTAAAACACTACTTTAAATACTAATATAGAATTATTTATTAATTAATAATATTTATAAGCTTCTTAACCTTAAAATAAAGTTAGATTTAAGAAGTGCTTTATTTACTATAAATAAGAATATTAGTTAATTAATTATCCTATTTTTAAGTAAAAGAAAGCAAAAGAAACTTAGTAAAATAACTAAAGGCATAAATCCCCTCCTTCTAAATGCTAATTTTATGTATTCTTATAAGCCTTTAAAGGTAAAGATAAAGAGTTACTACTTTAAAAAAAAGTAGTAAGAATAAATATAAAAAGAATACATAAAATACAGCCTTTATTACTTTTAAAAAAGAAAAGATATAAAGTAATAGAGAATTATAGGAAGCTTTTATATTTATAACCTTCTTTATATAAGCACTTAATCCCCCTCTCTTTTCTATATTAACTGTGAATTTCCTGTAAGATAACGCTTTAAAACATATATTTTTTATTAAAAACCCCTATAACTATAATACTAATAAAAACATATAAAAACAGGTATTCCTTATAAATTTAAGATATACTATAAAAATATTTTATAGTATACTTCTAAATACTAAAGTAGCAGGAATTTTAACTGCTATTTAAGGCTAGGTTAAAGCCTTAATACGACTTATAATAAGTCTTATAATTAAACCTTCTTTTAACTAAGGAATAATTACATTTAGTGCTAAAAGTATAACTTTAACAGGCATTTTAAAGCTTTTAATGATTTTTAGTATAATTTCCTTTTTTATTCTTGATAGTACCATACTTTTCCTATATTTCATTATAAATATAAATAGAATAGGTGTTAAGCTTAATAATTTTAAGAACCTTTTTATTTAAAGAGAGAAAAAAGTACTTATTATTTAAAAATAAGAATATTCTTAGTAAATAATTAGTTCCTAAGAACCTGCTATTTTTATGCTCTTAAAAGCAGAAATCTAATAACTTTATTATTAATTTAGCTACCTCTTAATTAACTAATTATATAACCTTCTTACTAAAGCTAGTAAAGATTTTAATAAAGCTAATATAAGAAAGATTATATATGCCTGCTATTAATACTAGATAAATACTAAGGCTTTAAGTAGATTTAAGTTTACCCTTAAAGATAATCTTAAATATAACTATAAGGTTTTTATTAATATTATATAAATTAATAAAAAGCCTATTCTTTATATTATTAACTGAATAACTTTATTTTAAGCTGCTTGCTTTTTTAGACCTTAATAATAAAAAGCTTATAGTATTTAAAATACCCTTAAAAAGTACTAAATTAATACCTATTTTAGACCCTTAGACTAAATAGTTTATAATACTAAAAGAAACTTTGCTTTTAACAAATTTAGGTATTTAGCTTAACTATTATTAACTAATATTAATAAAGTCCCTATTAAAGCTTATAATAGTATTAAAAAACTTAAGAGATATTTTGTCTTTCTTTATAGAGTATATAATATTATTAAGGCTAAAGCTTATAGTTTTCTCTTAAAAAAGCAAATGCTCTAAATAGCTATTAAAGTAGTTAATGACTCTGCTAGCCTAAATAGCCTTATCCTTATCTTTTTAGTTTTTAAAACCTATTTAAGACTAATAAATAATTTCCCTTTAAGCTTTATAATTATTTAAAAAGCTAAGATACTTTAAAAAGTAATAAATAAAGTAAGATATAATCTTATAAGGTACTAAGTTAATAATACTCTTAATATTTATAATAGCTTAATAACCTTATTTATATATACTTTTTTATTAAATTCTAATATATAAGTTCATTATAAGAAAAGTAAATAAACTAGCCCTTATAAGCTTCTCTTAATAAAAGGAAAAACTTATATTATTAAGATACCTTATAGTCTTATGAAGTTTTAATTTATAATTATTAAACTATATATAACCTTACTAAAGCTAAAATCTTTTTATAAAAAAGGTATAGCTTAAGATAATATAGCTATAAAAATAGCTTTAATTTCCTAAAGAGGGTAAAGCTATAGCCTAAATAGCTAACGGTAAGAAGATATATTTAATACTAAAATTAATAAATTTTATAAAAATCTCCTTAATAACCTTATCACTTTAACTAATAAAGTAATAATTTTACTATAAAAAGGCTATAAAAAACCCTAGAAATACCCTTAAGTAAAGGCTTTTCTTATTAAGAAAAAAAGGCTAACTTTTAGCTTATAATTAACCTATATATATAAGGAAAGATTAATATACTTAAAAAACCCTTTAAACTTTCTAATAAGGCTAAGATTAATATCTTACTAGTAAGAAATATATTTAAATTTATTTAATTTAACCTATAAAGGTATAAAGGTAAAGGACTCTTTAGTTTATAAATAATAAAAGAAATTAAGGGTAAAGTAACTAACTCTTTATATAAAAAATTATAATATATTATTTAAGGCTATAATAACTAAGGGAAGAAAGTTTTTTTTATATAATTTCTAATAATTTAAAGAGTAAGCTAAAGACTTATTATTATTCTTACCTTATTATTAAAGGAAAAAGGTATTATAGCTTAACTGTTACGGTTGAAGGTCTACTAGTAGAGTAAAGGCTATAGTTAAGCGTACTTATAGCTAGATAGCTATAGGTATGGTTAGTAATGTAAATGCTATATTTACTAGCCTCCCTATCTCTTTATAAGGCCTGTCCCCTTATATACCTATATATAGCTAGAGTGCGGCTTACCTTAGTAGGTCTTTATACTCTTATACTCTTATTTTATAACTTTCCTAATAAAGCGCCTCCTCTTATTTATAATTACTCTTAATTACTATAGGTAGTCCTAGGCCTTAGTCTTTACTCTTTTATAACTTCCTTATTATAACCTAGTAAGCCTCTTTTCTTAAATATATAACTTATATATTATTATTTATTATAACTTTACTAAGCATGTGAATATTATACTAAGCCTACCCTGCTTTCTATCTTTTTAATAGTAAATCTAATCTTATAATAACCTTATAGTAAGGTCTTTATTAGGTTCTAGCTTATACTTATTCTTAATATTAACTCTATAATATTACTAAGCCTACTAGACCTAAAGTTGTTTTTTCTTATTACTTATAATTTACTTTTAACTCTCTCTTATTATTAAAGCTGCCTTACTCTGCTTATATTAGCTTATAGCTTACTGCTTTATTATAGTATTAATACTGCTTATAAAGAAATCGCTTCTAAGTACCTTAGTACCTAATTATATAAATAACATTATTAATCCAGTTATATGCATTAGATTAGTAGCCTAACTATCTAGCTATAAGAAGGTCTCTTCCCCTTTCTTTTTAGCCTGTTTTTTCCTTTCTTCTTTATTATTATTTGCTTATATATTATTTCCTATTACTATTATGTCTTTATTCTCTTATAGCTTAGCTGTTATTATTGCTTTTCTTTTATTAATATGTGTATAAATTTTAATATTATTATTATCTCCCTTATTTATTTTATCTGTTTAGTAAGTTATATACTTAATACTATATATATACCACTTACTTATAGCTAATGATTATTAGTTATTATACCTTATACTAGTTAATCTCCTACCTCTTTTTTTTTATAGCTTTCCCTCATAATTCTAGTAAGCTAGATATTATAATGCCTGTCTTTAGAGTTAGTTAGTATGTTATTTAAATACTTACGCCCTTAGGCTATAGCTAACTTACTACTAAGGTCTAAAAAATTTCTTATTATTATTATAGCTATATAGTAGTAACCTAGTAGATCTTCTTAAAGCCTAATAATACTAAACCTATTTACCTCCTTAAATATATTATTATTTCTAAGCCTTATAAGAAGATATATAATAATAAGTATACTACTTATACTCTATTTTCTTATTACTAATTATTATAGCTTATAGCATAAAATGCTCTTATTACTTAAGGAATAATAAGGAGTATAATAGTATTAGTTCCCTATAATTATTCTTATTTTAGTTACTACTAACCAGCTACTAAATACCTACTTAAATTAGCATTTTTTACTAGAAAATATTTAAAGAAATAGAGAAAAAGACTAATAGTATTTATTATTCTTAAATACTTATAAGTTTATTGCTTAATTATAGTTAATCTACTGCTAATAATTCCTAGGGTATTATAAGTACACAGGCAAATTTAGCTGTTATAATAGCTAAGGCAAAAAATTCTAATATTTATAAATATACCTAATATGTGCGTCTCTAGGCAGATATTAAGCTTAAGCTTAAGAATAATAAGCGTGCTATAATCTTATAAGACATTGCCTATACTACTATTGTTGGAATCGCTCGTATGGAGGATGGAAGGGATATACTATATTAACTAGGAATTATAGGTTGCATATAAAATGCATATACCCTAATTAGCTGGATTATAAGTTATGTAACCTAGGGCTGTACTATAGCTATAATACCATATCTTTATATTATAGCCTGCTTCTCTCCCCTCTTAGAATATAAATGAATTAATTATTAAACCCCCCCCCCTTATATTTATGCTATAGCATACTTATAACCTGTGTGTTACTAATACTAATTAGTAGTTGCTAATAACTATAGATTTACTAGGTTATACTTAGAAGAGACTTATTTAAATGCTTTTACTTATATAATTATAAGAAATTCTAATATTATGCTAACTAAAGGATTATTTCTTCATAATTATTAACTATTAAATTATTTATAATTATAAGAAAACTTAACTCTTATAAATCTTCTCTCTTATTATTAACTATTACTTATTTATAATTAAAACCAGATCTTTACTGTTATTTATAGAAAATTAACTAATACTAACTGCTTTAATTAGTACTAAATATAAAGCTTAACTTAATTTAAAATACTAAGATATTATTAAGCTAAGGAAAAATAGATAATTTTAATAAATAACTTTAAAAAGATATTTATAAAAGAGAACTTTTAAAGAGCACTCTTCCCTAAAAACTTTATAAGTACTATTTAATTTTATTTTAGAATTAGACTAAGTTAGTTAAAAATATTAATATTAATACAGCTACTAAACAACAGATTAATAACTGTATTACATATATAATTAACTATTATATTCTTAATAAAGGAAAAGGTTATAACCTCCTTATTAATTTCTAATAAGATTACGAAAATTAAACTAAGGATACTTTTAATAAAATTAATAATAACCTTAAGTATACCCTTTGTAATTACCTTAATAATAATAGTGTTAAAATAGTAAGAGGATCGAGATTGAATGTCTCTGAAGATCTTATTAATATCTTAAATATTAACCCTAATATAAATTATAAACCTTTACTAAAAAAAGCAACTAAGAAAGGAAAAAAAACTTAATAACTAGAATTTTCTAATAATAAGAATTCTAATAATATTAAAGATTTTTATTTAACTAAAGACCCTTAACTAAAACTATAAAATCTAACTAGAATACTTTTTAATAGTAATTAAAAAGCCCTTAATACTCTTAAGAAACTTTACTAAAAAAAAGAAAATATTCTAGAGAAGTATATAACTTTATGAATAATAAGTTACTATATTTTAAAGAGAAATGTTTTTAAGTAGGAGTTTCTCTCTTACTTTACTTAAAAGCCTTTCTTATTATACTTTAAGATAAAGCCTATATATACTTCCTTAAATACTTTAAAGTAAAGATAATTCTATTTAAAGAAATAACTTAGAATATTAGGAATCACTTTAAAACACCTAAGAATAAGAGCTTTTATAAAACATAATTTACTAATCTATGCCTCTGCTATATTATTATAAAACATTTAATAAAGAATAAGTTAGAATACTTAAAATTTCTTCTTAACTAACTTATAAAGATATTTAATAGCCTTTATAACCTACTTAAATAAGATATAATTCTTCTTTATTAAGTATAATAAGTAATTAAAAATAATAACAATTTCTATAATATAAAATTTAAGAATGTGCTAACCTTTAAAGGATTTATTAGTAATCTTTAAAATTACCTCTTAGTAATAGACATACTACTAACCTCTATAAGTTAGTTACTAACAATTACTAATAATAATACTCTTATTACCTAGTCTATAAACTAAAATACTAATATAATAATATTTATAAACTAATACTATTTATAAGCTATATATTATAAAAAACCTTAAGCTAGAGCAAGCTTAAAGAAATGCTTTATATACTATAAAGAAGAATGTTAATTAACTAATTATCCTGTCTTTAAGCAGAAGAAAGCAAAAGTAACTTAGTAAAATAATAAAAAACACTAAAAACTACCTTTTAAATGCTAATACTATGCATTCTTATAGGCCTATAAGGGCAAAATAGCCTAACTTACTGCTATTAATAATAATAGTAAGGATAAGCATGAAAAAGCCGCTTAAAATACTGCTTTCCTTACTACTAATAAAAAAGAAAAACTAGATAATAAAAAAGCTTATAATACTCTCTTTTTTATAGTATTCTTTATATAAGCACTAAATCCCCCACTCTTTTTAGTATTAAATATAAACTTCTTATAAGATAATGCTTTTAAATATACCTTATTTCTTAAGGACCCCTATAACTATAATACTAATAAAACACCTTAATAACATATGTATTTTATAGATATAAGATATATAGTAAATATATTTTATAGTATACTTCTAAATACAGAAGCATTAGAAATTTTAACTACTAGCTAAGGCTAAGTTAATGCTCTAATGGAAATTATAAAAAACCTTATAATTAAGCATTCTTCTAACTAAAGAACTATTACCTTTAGAGCTAGTACTATAACTTTAACTAGTATTTTAAAGCTTTTAACGATTTTTAATATAATACCTTTCTATATGCTTAATAGTGCTATATTATTTTTATATTTTATTATAAATATGGATAAAATAGGTGTTAAACTTAATAATCTTAAGAATCTTTTAATCTAAGGAAATAAGAAGGTATTTATTATTAAGAAATAAGGATATTCTTAGTAAATAGCTAGTTTTTAAGAACCTGCTATTTTTATACTTTTTAAAACCAAAATTTATTAACTTTATTACTAATTTAGTTGTCTATTAATTAACCAATTAAATAACCTTCTTACTAGGGCTGGTGAAGATTTTAATAAGGCTAATATAAGGAAAATCATATATGCTTGCTATTAATGCTAGATAAACATAAAAGCTTTAAGTAGATTTAAATTTACTCTTAAAGATAATATTAAATTTAATTATAAGATTTTTATTAATATTAGTAATATTATAATATATAGCTTTATAAATCTAAAAGAGTTATAAAAAGTATATTAATATTAAAGCTATATAGTATAGTTTAAGGAGTTAATATTGCTTATATAATAAGCATAACTTTAAGGATTATTACTAACTAATTAAATAAGCTAAAGATTTTAATTATAATATATACTAATATTTTTTTATTATATAAGTGTATTATTAAGCTAAGCACTATAAAGGAGAAGAGGATAATAATTAATATTATAGTTGTTGGAATCGCTTATATGGAGAATGGAAGGGATATGCCGCATTAACCAGAAATTATAGGTTGTATATAGAATGCACGCACTCTAATTAGCTAGATTATAGGTTATATAACCTAGGGCTGTACCGTAGCTATAATACAATACCTCTGTATTATAGCCTGCTTCTTTCTCTTAGAATATAAATAAATTAATTATTAGACTTTACCCCCCCCCTATATTTATACTATAGTATACTTATAACCTAAGTATTACCTATACTAATTAGTAGTTACTAATAATTATAGATTTATTAGGTTATACTTAAAAGAGACTTATTTAAATGCTTTTACTTAGATAATTATAAGAAATTCTGATATTATACTAACTAAAGGATTATTTCTTTAATTATTAACTTTTACTACTTATTTATAATAATAAAAAGACTTAACTCTTATAGATCTTCTTACTTATTATTAACTATTACTTATTTATAATTAAAACCAGATCTTTACTATTATTTACAGAGAATTAACTAATACTAACCGCTTTAATTAGTACTAAATATAAAGCCTAAAACACTAAAATATCTTTAAGCTAGGGAAAAATAAATAATTTTAATAAATAGCTCTAAAAAGATATTTATAAAAGAGAACTTTTAAAGAGCACTTTTCCTTAAAAACTCTATAAATACTGCCTAATTCTATCCTAAAATTAAACTAAGTTATTTAAAAATATTAATATTAATACAGCTACTAAGTAATAAATTAATAACTATATTGCCTATATAATTAACTATTATATTCTTAACTAAGGAAAAGGGCATAATTTCTTTATTAACTTTTAAAGGGACTATAAAAATTAAACTAAGGATGCTTTTAATAAAAGTAATACTAACCTTAAGTATACCCTATGTAACTACCTTAATAATAATCGTATTAAAATAGCCAGAGAATTAAGATTAAATATCTCTAAAGATTTTATTAATATCTTAAATATTAATCCTAATATATATTATAAACCTTTACTAGAAAAAGCAACTAGGAAAGGAAAAAAAACTTAATAACTAGAATTTTCTAATAATAAGAATTCTAATAATAATAAAGATTTTCATTTAACTAAAGACCCTTAACCAGAACTATAAAACCTAATTAGAATACTTTTTAATAATAATTAAAAAGCCCTTAATACTCTTAAGAAACTTTACTAAAAAAAAGAATAATATTCTAAAGAAGTATATAACTTTATTAATAAAAAGTTACTATATTTTAAAGAGAAATATTCTTAAGCAGGAGTTTCTCTCTTACTTTACTTAAAAGCCTTTCTTATTATACTTTAAGGTAAAGCCTATATATACTTCTTTAAATACTTTAGAGTAAAGATAATTTTATTTAAAGAAATAACTTAGAATATTAAGAATTACTTTAAAACACCTAAGAATAAGAGCTTTTATAAAACACAATTTACTAATTTATGCCTTTACTATATTATTATAAAACACCTAATAAAGAATAAGTTAAAATACTTAGAAATTCTTCTTAACCAACTTATAAAGATATTTAATAGCCTTTATAACCCTTTTAAGCAAGATATAATTCTTTTTTATTAAGTATAACAAATAATAAAAAATAATAACAATTTCTATAATACTAAATTCAGAAATGTGCCAACCTTTAAAGGATTTATTAGTAATCTTTAAAATTACCTATTAGTAATAAACATACTACTAACCTTTATAAGTTAGTTACTAATAACTACTAATAATAATACCCTTATTACCTAGTCTACAGACTAGAATACTAATATAGTAATGTTTACAGACTAATAATATTTACAAGCTATATACTATAAAAAACCTTAAGCTAGAGTAAGCTTAAAGAAATACTTTATATACTATTAAAAAGAATGCTAATTAACTAATTATGATACCTCTAAGCAGAAGAAAGTAAAAGCAACTTAGTAGAATAATAAAAAACACTAAAAACCACCTTTTAAACGCTAATATTATATATTTTTATAGGCCTATAAGGGTAAAATGGCCTAACTTACTACTATTAATAATAGCAGTAAGGATAAGCATAAAAAAGCCGCTTAAAATGCTGTTTTCCTTATTATTAATAAAAAGGAAAAACTAGATAATAAAGAGGCTTATAATACTCTCTCCTTTATAGTATTCTTTATATAAATACTAAATCCCCTACTCTTTTTAGTATTAACTATAAACTTCTTATAAAATAATGCTTTTAAATATACTTTATTTCTTAAGGATTTCCATAACTATAATACTAATAAAACACCTTAATAACATGTATATCTTATAAATATAAAATATATAGTAAATACAATTTATAGTATACTTTTAAATATAAAAGCATTAGAAATTTCAACTGCTAGCTAAGGCTAAGTTAATACTCTAATAAAAATTATAAAGAACCTTATAATTAAGCATTCTTTTAACTAGAAAACTATTACCTTTAAAGCCAATACTGCAACTTTAACTAGTATTTTAAAGCTTTTAACGATTTTTAGTATAATACCTTTTTATATGCTTAATAGTGCTATACTATTTTTATATTTTATTATAAATATAGATAAAATAGGTGTTAAACTTAATAATCTTAAGAATCTTTTAATCTAAGAAGATAAAAAGGTACTTATTATTAGAAAATAAAGATATTCTTAGTAAATAGCTAGTTCTTAAGAACCTGCTATTTTTATGCATTTTAAAACCAAAATCTGTTAACTTTATTGCTAATTTAGTTATTTATTAATTAACTAATTAAATAACCTTCTTGCTAGGGCTAGTAAAGAATTTAATAAAGCTAATATAGGAAAAATCACATATACTTACTATTAATGCTAAATAAATATAAAAGCTCTAAGTAGATTTAAGTTTACTCTTAAAAATAATCTTAAATTTAACTATAAGGTTCTTATTAATATTATATAAATTAATAAGAAGCTAGTCCTATATATTATAGATTTAGTAATATTATTTTAAGCTACCTGCTTTTTTAGATCCTAATAATAAAAAGCTTAAAATATCTAGAATGCCCTTAAAGAGTGCTAAATTAATACATATCTTAAACCCCTAAACTGGATAGTTTATAATACTAAAAGAAACTTTACTTTTAGTAAATTTAGGCATTTAGCTTAACTATTATTAATTAATATTAATAAAGTCCCTGTTAAGGCTTATAATAGTATTAGAAAACTTAAGCAATATTATGCCCCTTTTTAAAGAGCATATAATATTATTAAGACTAAAGCTAATAGTCTTTTACTAAAAAAGGAAATGCTCTAAATAGCTATTAAAGCAGTTAATAACTCTGCTAGTCTAAATAGCCTTATTACTATCCTCTTAGTCTTTAGAACCTATTTAAGACTAATAAATAATTTTCCTTTAAGTTTTACTATTATTTAAAAAGCTAAAATGCTTTAAAAAGTAATAAATAAAGTAAGATATAGTCTTATAAGGCACTAAGTCCATAATACTCTTAACACCTGTAATAGCCTAATAACCCTGTCTATATATACTCTCCCCTTAAATTCTAATATATAAGTTTATTATAAGAAAGGTAAATAAACTAGCCCTTATAAGCTTTTCTTAATAAAAGGAAAGACTTATATTATTATAATACCTTATAGCCTTATAAAATTTCGGTCTATAGTTATTAAACTATATATAACCTTACTAAAGGTAGAATCTTCTTATAAAGAAAACCCAGCTTAAGATAATAAACCCTTAATTTTCTAAGAAATATAAGGCTATAGCCTAAATAACTAAGGGCAAGAAGATGCTAAAATTAATAAAACTTATAAGAATCTAACTAATAATATAATAACCCTGCTATAAAGAGGACGTAAAAGACCCTAAAAAAACCCTTAAGCAAAGGCTTTTCTTATTAAAAAAAAAAGCTGATTTTTAACTTATAATTAACCTTTATATATAAGGAAAAATTAATATACCTAAAGAACCTTTTAAAGTCTCCAATAAAGCAGAAATTAATGCTTTACTAGCTAAAAATGTGTTTAAATTTATGAAATTTATTCTATAAAGGCATAAAGGTAAAAGACTTTTTAGCTTATAAATAGTAAGAGAAATTAAAGGTAAGGTAACTAACTCTTTATATAAAAAATCATAATATGTTATCTAAGGCTATAGTAACTAAGGAAAAGAAGTTATTCTTACTTAGTCCCTAATAATATAAAGAGCTAGTTAAAGGCTTATTATTACCCTTATTACCTTATTAAAAAAGAAAGGCATTATAGTTTAGCTTAGAAATATTACCTAGGCGTATATATAATTATAAACAAAGCTAAATTATATAATTCTTACGAAGCTTCCCATGTAAATTGTACATCTTTACCTGCTAGACGTTATTATAGTTATAATTAAGCTGCTATATAAAATAACAAAGGCTGGTATATTTTAGTAGTTAATATACTTTAATTATTATTATTAAAAGCTTTAAATAGTTACTTCTACCTACAACCCATGTCTCCTTATTTCTTTAAAAAAAAGCTTATGTTTTAGAATTATTAAAATACAGACAAATAACACCTTAGGACTTAGTAATGCTAAATTTTTTAATTATAAAGAGGTTAAATTAAAGAATGCTAAATTCCTTATAAAGCTAAAATAGAAGTTAACCATTTTAATACTACTAATGTTTAATAGCTATATCCTAAGCGAAGTTAATAATAATACTTTCTTTTTATAATAAAAAGCCTAGAGAAAGAAGCTATTATAAATTAATAACCTAACTAACTAATTGTAATATATTAAACAATAAGCCTAAGAAGTATATATTACTCTTATATATTAACATAAAGCATTTTATAATCTTTTTATTACTATCTAAGTTTCATAACTAGAATTTAATAATGTTTTAAGGCTTAATAAAAGGCTTTAATAGTAAATTAATAATTAAGATTATAGACTTTAATATATATCTCTCTTACTAAAAAACACTGCTTTTTATATCTTTATTAACAGTTCTTTTGTAAATAATAAAGACCTTAGCTTTTTACTAGGCTATATAATTATCCTAGATGATAAAAAAAAGGATAATAATACCTCTAAGTTTACCCTTAAAGGAAATATTATAATATATAGCTTAACTAAGTCTAAAAGAGTTATAAAGAATGCCTTAGCTTCTAAGCTATATAAAATAGTTTAAGGTATTAATATTACCTATATAATAAACACTACCCTAAATATTATTACTAACTAATTAAATAAACTGAAAATTCTAATAATAATATATACTGACTTTTTCTTATTATATAAGTATATTATTAAACTAGGTATAATAAAGGAAAAGAAGCTTATAATTAATATTATAACACTATAACAGTTATATAAGAGGAGAGAAGTAGCTAAGATATAGTGGATTAATAGCAATAATAATCCTGCAGATATAATAACTAAAGCTTTACTAAATAAAGCTCTTAAGACCTTTATAATAAAAAATAAAGTCTAAATCTATATAAAAGGATAAGTTAAAAGACCTGTTAAGAGAATTACTATAAGAGCTGCTGCTAGAGCTGCTAAAGGATAGAAAAGTTCTAATTTCTTACTAAAATTAATAGCAAATTAAGCGCCTAGTAAAGAGTTTAGATTTAATAAATTTAAACGCGATTATAAGCGCCTAATTTAGTAGGATTAAACGCGGGAATTATACTCTTTAGCCCCTTACAACACTCTTTAGCCCTATTATAACCATTCTGCCTAGTCTAATAAAAGTTATTTATTTAGAGGATATTTTTTGCTTTATTACTGGTTTATTAATATCTAATTATTAGGGTGTTTTATGTATTTTTTAGAGCAATTCCTCTATTTTAATAAAGAGAGAATTTATAAGTATTAGTATTGTGAGGTATAGCTAGATATAAGAAGGCACGCCTAATTATACCTAATACTATCCCACAGCAGTATTGGAAGTCTCTTACTTAATAAGCAAGTATAACAAACAGAGG
>AFQZ01000361.1:0-44502 GCA_000222935.2 Aciculosporium take MAFF-241224
CTATTATTATTATTATTCATGTACGCTAGGTAGCTAGAGCCACTAACTAGTTCATCAACTAACTTCTTAATATAGGAAAAACCCTAAGATAGGGGAGAAAACCTATATTCTTCTATATAGCTCCCGCTAAGCCTCTGATATAGAGTCTTTATTGTTTCTAACCATTAGTATAAGATATCTGCCAGTTCCCCGGAACTGCAGACAATAACAGAAGTATAGTTGTGCTTTATATAAAAGGTTAGTATGTTAGCAAAAACCCCCTATAAGCACCTCCCCTCCTAGTCTGGCTCTTCCTCCTCTATCCTATTATTTTTATTGCCTCTGGTCCCTTTCTTAGCCTTGTTATTATATATCTGCCATGCCTTACTAAGCTCCTCCGCTAACCTATACTACTAAAGTCGCCCAGTTAAAAGCACCCATTTTATAATATTTAGTGCTAGCTTCTTGTTGTTAAGCACTGCCCTAAGTTCCTGTAGATTTCTTATTATAGGCACTGCTAGAATTAGTCTTAAATGGTTATATTCTAGGCATAATAGGATAAGGTAGTAGATATCCTCATTTCCTCCCTAGTATTAGCATATTAGTAAAGTTACCTTAGGCACCTGTCTATTATAGAGGAAGGCATTTAGCCTTATTTTTTCCATTTAAAGCTAAACTAGGGCTGTAGATTTATGCTTAAGCAGGCTATTATAAAGCTTTGCTATCTTTTTTGTGCTCTTAAAGTTAGGTTCCTTATCTACTGCTATTACTTTTGCCCGTCCTCTTCTTACCTAAGCCTTATGCCTCTGCCAGATCTACTGTTTTTCCCACTCCCTCTCTAATTCCTATCTAGCTATAAGGCTGCTAGGGAGGGGGGGGGGGGCATTAAGAAACACCTTATAGCAATTACATTAGCAGACTCTTCCTTAGCATTATAGCTATAATACTATTAAATTACAGGCCTGCTGTATCTTCTTGCCTATACTACTATTCTTAAGTCTTTAGTAGAATTGTTATTTAATGTAATTAAGGTATAGATTTACCGGCAGCACTGCTGCTTCTATCTCTAAGAGTGTTACTAGCGTTGCCTTATATGCCCCTGTAACCCGCCTTAAGCATTTATTCTGTTTCCTTATAAATGCCTTTGCTACCCCCTATGCTACCCCTTTTGGCTTGCTGCAGGTGTGGTATATCCCAGCTCTATAGGCTATTGTGCTTCTTATTACCTATATATAAAGGGATCTTATATACTTTAGTTAGCATTCCTATGTAGATGCAGCTAGTGCTGTAAGCACTAATTTCTGCTGTGACAATTTGGCATTTACCTTCTTTATATAAGTTGACTAATAAAGCTTCTAGTGAATCCAAACCCCTAGGAATCACGCTAATTATGTCGGTTATATTATTGCTCTTTTAAGTTGGATTATTATTATAATCGCCTGCCTCTTCCTTATAAAGTATATTAGCTTGCTCTTTCCTAGGTTAAACCTTAGCCTATACTCCTTTAACTACTCCTTACATATTCTCTAGGCTTTTTCTAGTTATACTTTTATCTCCTCTGCTGTTTTTCTATATACTATAATGTTTATATTATCTAAGAACCCTAATATTAACATTAATTCTGCCGCTGCTAGTCTTTAATATAGTAGTATAATATAGAGCAGGAAGAGGATAGGAGACGCTAGTAACCCTTGTAAAACCCCTGCAGTAACTTAGATTTCCTTAGTAATACATCCGTTAAACGCTAATTATACTCTCCTTTCTAACGTAAAGCCCTATGCCTATCTGGCCATCTACCCTAGTAGTCCTAACTCCTTTATAGTGCAGATTAATTGTTTATAGCTAATAGTGTTAAACGCCCTAGTAATATCTAGCTATAGTAATAATGCTATTCCCTAGTAATGCCATGCCGTTCTTATAACCTCTTTTAGCATACTTAGTACTATCTCTATTAATCTGCCAGCCCTATTGCCTATTTATATGTTTAGCAGTATATAGCCTTCCTTTACTATAATAGTAATCCTCCTTATAATAGCTCCCTTAATTACTTTACCTATTGTGTTTAATAGCAATATTAGCCTCTACCCCCCTGGTCTGCCTAACTCCTTAAGGGACTTCCCAGGTTTATATAGAACTACTACCTTCGCTTATTAGAAGGAGGCCGGATAATATTCTAAGCCATAGCAAGCATTTATAAGGCATATTAAATACAATATTAAGGCTGCTCTATATAGCTTAAGGAAACCTATTAGCAGCTTGTCCGGTCCTAGGGCTTTCTAACTTGCCATATTCTTCATAACCTCTTTAATTTCCTCCTTTATAAACACAGGAACTGCCTAATTATTATTATAGTATCTTATCCCCTCCTCTGCCTCTGGACCTAAAGCCCTAGCTATAAATAGAGGGAAGAACCTCTTTGTAAATGCCCTCGCCTTACCCTTATATGTAACCTCTACTATCTCCTCCCTGCCGTCGTTTCCTAGCTGGGTTAGTGGTGGGACCTATTGCCTTTTAGGAGGAAGTCTACTCTATAGCCAGGCCTAACGCTCTAGGGTCTAAAGACTCCCTTTAGACCTAAATAACTTGCTAACTACCTATTACTAGCTACTTCTCTTCTCCTTTAAGATAATATAATCCTGTTTTTTTATAGCTTCTGTTAAGGCCTGCTATACTTCCTATGTCTGTTATTACTATTACTGCCTATTAGCATGTCTTGCCTTTACTATTGCGTCCCTTACCCTTTTATTCTACTAAGGCTGTGGTTTACTATGCCCTTAAGGTCGCTTAAGTGCTACTATATTAGCTATCTCTATAAGCTATTAAGTAAGCCACTGCGTATAGTTATTAATTTCTTGCCAGTTATACAGCAAAAGCTCTAACCCCTTCTTTTTAAGCCTGTTTAAAGCCTTTATTATAATAAGGTTCTTATCTGCTGTCCTCTAACCCTAGACCAACCCTAGGCTATTGCTTAATTTCTTATTTGTTCTAATGCTAATAAGCTAGGGCATATGGTCAGATCCGGCGATTTCCACTAGCCTAATGAATTTAATACTAACATTATAGGTGGTCTATGCATAGTTAATAGTGCTATCCCTACTGCTATATTCTCTCCTTATTACTTCCCTAAACGGCATAGCTAGGCTAAGTTGCTACCTTATTATAAATTCTAATATCTTATTATGCCCTAGAGATGTTTAGCTAAATCTATCTTATAAGGGGTAATATTAGTTAAAGTCCCCTATAAACACACTCCGGCCTTTTGCCTAGGTATTAGCAAAGTATTATAAAGGCGTCTGCTACTTCCTTTTATAAGCCGGGGAATAGATATTATATATCTCTACTTTATATAGCTTAATACTATACTAATCCTTCCCTCTTCCTATAGTCTAAAGTCCTATCTTAACCTTTTAGTATATATAAATTACTATTCTTCTGCTATATATTACTAATATATAGTGTTCCTAAGATAGATTTAGTAGTATACTATTATAGCCTCCTGGTTCCTAGATAGCTATTACCTTAGGGCTAACGTTATGCCCTAACGCTAGATATACTAAATTGCTTTTCTTCTGTGTATTCCAGTACATAACCTTAATTATATACTCTATTATATGCTTTAGAGCACCCTAGTTAGGCTGGCTCTGGTATTATTTAGCCCTTTAGTTAGCTATAAAAAGGCTAGTATTATGCCTTCCTCTGCTAGTCTCTGTTATCCTAATCTTAGCTTGTAGGTTTATCTTATAAAAGGGCCCTTTAGTTATATGCTCCTTCCTCTTAGCTGCCTCTCTATTAGTCCCCTAGTTTCTTCTCCCTAATAACCCTTGCCTATAGTAGCTGTTATAACCTCTAACTAATAGTTGCGGAAGAACAGCGGCCTTATGGCATAAGCCTTCCTAGCCTGCTGCTATCTCTTATTGCTTACTAAGCATAGTTAAGACCATGCTAGATATGCCCCTGCATAATTTAGGCATTTCTCCTATACCTTGCCTATTAATATTAAGCAAGTCCTCTCTTCCTTAGGGTGTTTTCCGGCAGCATACCTACTATATCTTACTTTCTCCTTATAGTATCTAGTAATATATTTAATCTTATAGCAGTTATAACATTACTTTAGGTGGATCATCTTATTATATAGCTTAGTATTAAAAATCTCTGCTTAGTATACTATTCCCCTATGGCATAGTTAGTTTGCTGCCTTAGTGCCCTTAACACTAACTACTAATAGTGCCCTTGTTACTGTTCCTCTTAGCTTCCGTACTATTATCTTTACTATATTTAATCTATTTTCCTTTTTAATATTCTTCTTTATATCCTTAATTACAATGTGGTTTGTTAATTATATTAAGAATCCCTTAATAATCACACTAAACATCTTCCTGTTTACTTCTGCCTTAGGTCTAAAGGCAACTCCTACCTAGGCCATGTTTTCCTTTTATTTCCTCCCTGCTTCTATAAACATAATAACTATGTCTCTACTTTATAATTAGCATGCTGCTACTACTTCCTTTATACTAATAGTGCTGTTTACTACCTTTATAATCTCTCCTAGTAATCTGTTTCTAACTACCTTACTAATAGTGCTTTCCTTTACTAGTACTTCCTAGTAATAGCAGGCCAGTATCGCCATACCCTCTGTTTAGGCTAAAGGTATTATTATATTCTGTCCTATAACTTTATAAGCTATAATATTTACCTAAGTCCTCCTAACTACTAATCTAGTCCTATAAACAGCCTCTATTACCTCCTTAACTGCCTTCTTAATTATGGTTTCTACTCTACTACTAACCGCTTTTATAATTAAGGCCTATAGGCCTCCTGTATCCGTTCTTGCTTAGGCTATCTCCCCTCCTACATTTATAGTAATTTATATAAAAGTTCTAATAAAAGCCTATACTTTTATTATTTCTACCTTTAGAATAACTTTTATTATTAATTCCTTTAGTAATTTTATTTTATTCTTTAGTTTTTTCTGCACTATTATTACTTTAGGATTCTCTCCTTAATATTATATTTCTTTCTAGGTAGTGCCTTATCCTTTATTAGTTATAGATCTATATAAAAATTCGTTAATTATTGCACCCCTTACGCTGCTTACTCCTCTTATGTAATATGCTATTACTAGGGGGGGTAATTAATAATAAGGAATCTGATTCTGTGCTTCTTTTTTGTTTTAGGCGTAATACTGCGTCGTATCCGCAGTGTTCTGTATTTTTATGTTTTAAGGCAGGCTATTAATACTAGTTTTATTAACTAAAACATCCTACCTGCTAGGTATATAATATTATAAACTTTAGTAAATTTCTCCTAGTCTTTATACTTAAGAAGGTACTTTCTTACTAGCTTAACCTAGTTTTACTAGCTATTAATAAGGTTAACTCTTATTTATCTTCTTTTAGCATTAGTACTACTTCTTTATTATAATAAATATTATACTTATTAGTTAAATCCTATAACTTAATAGCTGCTTTTAGGTTAATATTAGTAATTTACACTTTAAACTTATTTTTAATAAAAGATATATTCTTTAAGCAAGATATTTTATATAATAAAATACCTCTATTAATAACTTTAGGATCTAGGTTATTATTAAATTTTTCTAGACTCTTTTCTGTCTATTTTATCTTAATATCTTTACTAAAAAATGCTATATACCAGTGTTGAAAATTACAGAGAATTTTCAGTACTCTAGTGGTTAAGATACAGGTATCTCCTGGGTGGTTAGACAGACCCACTTTTATAGCTAATAAGATTATTTTAGTAGCTATAGGCAAGAATATTAATAACTATTAAGAACTAGTATTAACCTTTTATACCTTATTATAAGCTAATAACAGCTGTAAAATACATAAAAATACAGAAATTTAAAGCTCTTTTAATTGCCTTAAAGCTGATAATAAGTGTATAAAAACGTGACTAGTAGGTTAATAGCTAGCTAGCTACTAAAGCTATTAGAGGTTAAAATCATGACCTTTAAAGAAAAATTCTGCTAATTTAGAATCCGGAAAAGCAGGGTAATGACTTAACCGCTTTCCTTTATAGGAAAGTAGGTTACCCTATAGGTTATATTAATTTGCAAATATCTTAATAACTAGAGGTCTTGGAAAAGTCTTAGGAATACTATTAGAATTAGGGAATTTAGGGCTTTCTTTTTATATAATAAATTTTTTTTAGATAAAATTTAGAAAATTAGAAAAGTTAAATGTAGGACACGTTGGCACCTAGTTTGTTAGGCCGTAAGTCTATTTTTTTGTTTTTATATATAAATGATTTTTACAAAAAAAGAAAAGTGGCACGCAAAGCCTAGCTAGCAGCCATAGGGCTTAAAAAAGGTCAGTGGGTATATGAGGAAGCTATATATACTTTCTTACCAGACCCGACAGCTGTTGCTACTGCTAGATACTAGAAATTTTATAAAAATTCTATATAAATCTAGTATAACTTGCCCTATAGATCCGGCGTAAACTTCTAAGATACCTACTATTTTCAATAACCAGTAGACGTCCAGAATAGTAAAATTTAAATTAAGGCTTATAGCTGCCTTAAGTTAACCTACCTTACTATTCTACTTAATCTATATAGCCCTATTAAAGTTATTTACTGCTAGCATTCTTTTCTTATCTTTCTAGTTAAGAATATTATTTAGGAAGATAGAATTAAATAATATAACGTAATAAATACTAGTTTTCTCTTTATTAGGGAGATTCTTTTATATTACTAGTACCTAATATATTAAGTTTAGTAGAATTATAATATTATATGCTACTATTACCTATTAAGCTAACATATAATAAGTGTCTTAAAAAATCTATTCTAGTACTATTATATTATATACTAACCTAAAAACTAACTGTTGGAATCGCTCGTATGGAGGATGGAAAGGGTACGCCGCATTAACTAGGAATTATAAGTCGTACACAGAATGCACGCACCCTAATTAACTGGATTACAGGTTATGTGACCTGGGGCTGTAACGTGGCTATAACACCATACCTCTGTATTATAGCCTGCTTCTTTTCCCTTTAGAATATATAGATAAAATTAATTATTAAACCCCCCCTTCTATATTTATACTATAGCATACTTATAACCTGCGCGTTACTAATACTAATTAGTAGTTACTAATAACTATAGATTTACTAGGTTATACACAGAAGAGACTTATCTAAATGCTTTTACTTACATAACTACAAAAAATTTTAACGTTATGCTAACTAAAGGATTATTTCTTTAAATCATTAACTATTAAATTATTTATAATTATAAGAAGACTTAACTCTTATAGATCTTCTCCCTTATTATTAACTATTACTCGTCTACGATTAAAAACCAGATCTTTACCGTTATTTATAGAGAATTAACTAACGCTAACCACTTTAATTAGTACTAAATATAAAGCTTAAAATACTAAAATATCGTTAAGTTAAGGAAAAATAGATAATTTTAATAAGCAAATTCAAAAAGATATTTATAGAAGAAAACTTTTAAAGAGCACTCTTCCCTGAAAACTCTATAAGCACTGCCTAATTCTATCCTTAAATTAGACTAAGTTAGTTAATAATATTAATATTAATATAGCTACTAAACAACAAATTAATAACCGTATTATATATATAATTAACTATTATATTCTTAACTAAGGAAAAGGGCGTGATCTCCTTATTAACTTCTAGCAGAATTATAAAAATTAGACTAAGGATGCTTTTAATAAAAGTAATACTAACCTTATGTATACCCTTTATAATTACCTTAATAATAATAGCATTAAGATAGCTAGAGGATTAAGATTAAATACCTCTAAAGATCTTGTTAATATCTTAAATATTAACCCTTAACCAGAGAAATTAACTAGGAAAGATTTTTACTTAACTAAAGACCCTTAACTAGAACCATAAAACCTAATAAGAAAAATTTCTAAAAGCAATCAAAAAGACCTTAATACTCTTAAGAGACTTTATAATAAAGAAGACCTGGTTTAAGATAATAAAGCTATAGAAATAACCTTAATTTCCTAAGAAGGGCAAGGCCATAGCCCCCTTAATACTTTTAAGAGACTTTATTATAGGGAAGGCCCGGCTTAAGATAATAAAGCTATGGGAATATCCTTAATTTCCTAAGAAGGGCAAGGCCACGGCCTAAATAACTAAGAGTAAGAAGATGTTAAAATTAGTGAAATTATTTATAAGACTCCTCCTGAACTTTATTATAAGGAAGACCTGGTTTAAGATAACGAACCCTTAATTTCCTAAGGAGGGCAAGGCCACGGCCTAAGAAGCCAAGGATAAGAAGACGCTAAACTTAATAAAAATCACAAGAATTCCCCTAACCTCATAACTCCAACTAACGAAGTAATAATTAAATTTAACCTGTAAAGGCATAGAGATAAAAGCCTTACTAAACAAAGCCCTTAAGACCTTTATAACAGCAGGATAAAGCCTAAATCCGTGTAGAAGGATGGGTTAAAAGACCTATTAAGAGAGTTGCTGTAAGAGCCGCTGCCAAAGAATAGAAAAGTTAAACACCCTTAAGCAGAGGCTTTTCTTGCTAAGAATTAAAAGGCTGATTTTTAGCTTGTAATTGCCTTTTACACATAAGACCTATTGCAAGTCTATATACAAGACCTATTGCGAGAGTTATTACAAGAGCCGCCGCCAGAGCCGCTAAAGAATAGGAAAAGCCTAATTCCTCGCTAGATTTAACCGCAAGAGCCGCTGCTAGAGCTGCCGAAGAATGAAAAAGTCCTAATTTCTTACCAAAGTTAATAGCAAATTAAGCGCCCGATAAAGAGTTTAAATTTAATGAATTCGAACGTGATTATAAGCGCCCAATTTGGTAGGATTGAACGCGGGAATTACACTCTTTGGCCCCCCCCCTACAACACTCTTTAGCCCCCCCCCCCCCTTACAACACTCTTTGCCACCATAACCATTCAGCCTGGACCAACAAAAGTTATTCATTTAGAGGATGTTTTTCGCTTTATTACCGGTTTATTAATATTTGATTATTAAGGCAATTTTATATATTTTTTCGGAGAGATTTTTCTTTTTTAATAAAGAGAGAATTTACAAGTGTTAGAATCGCTTATATAGAGAATAAAAGGGGTACGCTACATTAACTAGGAATTATAGGTTATATACAGAATGCACATACCCTAATTAGCTAGATTATAGGTTATATAACCTAGGGCTGTAACGTGGCCATAACACTATACATCTGCATTATAGCCTGCTTCTCTTTCCTTTAGAATATACAGACAAAATTAATTATTGAACCCCCCCCCCGACATTTGTGCTGCAGCATACTTGTAACCTGCGCGTTACTAACACTAACCTTAAATTAATAAAATTAATTTTTACTTTAAAGCTATAAAGGAAACTTATACTAATTAATAATTTTAGTTCTAGATTTAGTATAATATTCATAATTACTATAAAGTAACCTTAGATGTTTTTTCCTCTTATAATTCCTAGAATATAAAAGTTAAAAGTAGACCTTTCTATAATAATAAAGGCTAAAGCTACTTTTATTACTAGTTTTAGGTCTTATTTCTCCTACTTTATATTTATTTTATATTACTAAAGCCACTATTCATCGGCTAGAATTAATAATGTTTTAGTGTTTATATAGATTATATAGTTAGGTCCCTTATTATAAAATTAAATTAGCATTTTAAAAAAGGTATTTATCTGCTTTCTTCCCTTAATATTAATCTCCTATAGTTTAAATACTACCTTAATTACCTATTTTTCTTATAGGCCTGCTGTTAAAATTAGCTTATTTAAACTTTAAGTTACTATGTTTTATATAATATTAACTTTAGTTATAAAAGCTTTAATAATTTTTTTTTTCCTTATACTTTTTCTGCCTTCTTTTATTAAAATCCTTTATTTTACTAGTCTTTATAGTTAAAGAGATAGAATTTTCCTAGTTTAAGTCTCTTTCCTTTACTATATAAAAAGCACTAATAAAATTAGATTTAACCTCCTCTTCTTTAAAGTTATAGTTAAACATTAAATATGCTTTATTACCTTTTATAGTAAAGTATATATTTATAAAGTTAGATTTATTATATTTATTATTCTCTAATAAACTTCCTTCTCTAGCTAAATAGTATTTAAAGTCTGTTAAATATTACCTTTACTCTTTAGTATTAAAATTATTATTTAGAACTATAACTGTTAGAATCGCTTGTATGGAGGATGGAAGGAATACGCTGTATTAACCAGGAATTATAAGTTGTATATAGAATGCACACACCCTAATTAGCTGGATTATAGGTTATATAACCTAGGGCTATAACGTAGCCACAATACTATACCTTTGTATTATAGCCTGCTTCTCTTCCCTTTAGAATATATATAAATAAATTATTAACTTTATTACCCCCTCCCTTACTACTTTGTTATAGCTGCATCAAATAGTAACCTATGCGTTACTAATACTAATTAGTAGTTGCTAATAACTATAGATTTACTAGGTTATACTTAGAAGAGACTTATTTAAATGCTTTTACTTATATAACTATAAGAAATTCGAACGTTATACTAACTAAAGGATTATTTCTTTAATTATTAACTGTTACTTATTTATAATAATTAGAAGACTTAACTCTTATAAAAATTCTTACTTATTATTAACTATTACTTATTTATAATTAAAACCAGATCTTTACTGTTATTTACAGAGAATTAACTAATGCTAACTGCTTTAATTAGTACTAAATACAAAGCCTAACTTAAAATACTAAAATATCTTTAAGCTAAGAAAAAATAGATAATTTTAATAAATAGTTTTAAAAAGATATCTATAGAAGAGAACTTTTAAAGAGTACCCTTCCTTAAAAACTCTATAAGTACTACCTAATTTTATCCTAGAATTAAACTAAGTTAGTTGAAAATATTAATATTAATATAGCTAATAAACAACAGATTAATAACCGTATTATATATATAATTAACTATTACATTCTTAACTAAGGAAAAGGGCATAATCTTCTTATTAACTTCTAGTAAAACTATAAAAATAAAACTAAGAATGCTTTTAATAAAAGTAATACTAATCTTAAATATACCCTATATAACTACCTTAATAATAATAGTATTAAAACAGCTAGAGAATTAAGATTAAATATCTCTAAAGATCTTATTAATATCTTAAATATTAACTCTACTATAAATTATAAACCTTTACTAGAAAAAGCAACTAGAAAAGGAAAAGAGATTTAATAACTTAAACTTTCTAATAATAAGAATTCTAATAATAATAAAGATTTTCATTTAACTAAAGACCCTTATTTAGAACTATAAAATCTAACTAGAATACTTTCTAATAATAATTAAAAGGCCCTTAATACTCTTAAGAGACTTTACTAAAAAAAAATAATATTCTAAAGAAGTATATAACTTTATTAATAAAAAGTTATTATATTTTAAAGAGAAATGTTCTTAAGCAGGAGTTTCCCCCTTACTTTATTTAAAAGCTTTCCTTATTATACTTTAAGGTAAAGCCTATATATACTTCTTTAAATAATTTAGGGTAAAGATAATCCTATTTAAGGAAATAACTTAAAACATTAAAAATCACTTTAAAACACCTAAAAATAAGAGCTTTTATAAAATATAATTTGCTGATTTATGCCTTTACTATATTATTATAAAGCACCTAATAAAGAATAAGTTAGAATACTTAGAAATCCTTCTTAACCAACTTATAAAGATATTTAATAGCCTTTATAACCCTCTTAAATAAGATATAATCCTTCTTTATTAAGTATAACAAGTAATAGTAAATAATAACGATTTTTATAATGCTAAATTTAGGAATATGCTAACCTTTAAAGGATTTATTAGTAATCTTTAAAATTGCCTCTTAGCAATGGACATACCACTAACCTTTATAAGTTAGTTACTAACAACTACTAATAATAATGCCCTTATTACCTAGTCTATAAACTAGAACACTAATATGGTAATGTTTACAGACTAAAATATTTATAAGCTATATATTATAAAAAACCTTAAGCCAGAGTAAGCTTAAAGAAATGCTTTATATACTATAAAGAAAAATACTAGTTAACTAATTATCCTGCCTCTAAGCAGAAGAAAGTAAAAGCAACTTAGTAAAATAATAAAAAACACTAAAAACCACCTTTTAAATGCTAATACTATATATTCCTACAGGCCTATAAGGGCAAAATAGCCTAACTTACTATTACTAATAATAGCAGTAAGGATAAGCATAAAAAAGCCGCTTAAAATGCCGCTTTCCTTACTAATAATAAAAAAAAGAAACCAGATAATAGAGAGGCTTATAATACTCTCTTCTTTATACTATTCTTTATATAAGCACTAAATCCCCCGCTCTTTTTAGCATTAACTATAAACTTCTTATAGGATAATGCTTTTAAATATACCTTATTCCTTAAGGACCCCTATAACTATAATACTAATAAATAACCTTAATAATATATATATCTTATAAATACGAAATATACAGTAGATATATTTTATAGTATGCTCTTAAATATAAGAGCATTAGGAATTTTAACTACTAGCTAAGGCTAAGTTAATACTCTAATAAAGATTATAAAGAACCTTATAATTAAGCATTCTTCTAACTAAAAAACCATTACCTTTAGAGCTAGTACTGCGACTTTAACTAGTATTTTAAAGCTTCTAATGATTTTTATCATAATATCTTTCTATATGCTTAATAGTGCTATACTATTTTTATATTTTATTATAAATATAAATAGAATAGGTATGAAACTTAATAACCTTAAGAATCTTCTAATCTAACGAAATAAAAAGGTACTTATTATTAGGAAATAGGGATATTCTTAGTAAATAGCTAGTTCTTAAAAACCTGCTATCTTTATGCTTTTTAAAACCAAAATCCGTTAACTTTATTACGAATTTAGTTATCTATTAATTAACTAATTAAATAACCTTCTTACTAGGGCTAGTGAGGAATTTAATAAGGCTAACATAGGGAAAATTATATATACTTGCCATTAATGCTAAATAAATGCAAAAGCTCTAAGTAGATTTAAGTTTACTCTTAAAGATAATCTTAAATTTAACTATAAAGTTCTTATTAATATTATATAAATTAATAAGAAGCCAGTCCTATATATCATAAATTTAGTAATATTATTTTAAGCTGCCTGCTTTCTTAGACCCTAATAATAGAAAACTTAAGATATCTAGAATGCCCTTAAAAAATGCTAAATTAACATATATCTTAGACCCCTAAACTAGATAGACCACAATACTAGAAGAAATTTTGCTTTTAGTAAATTTAGGCATTTAGCTTAACTATTATTAATTAATATTAATAAAGTCCCTGTTAAGGCTTATAATAGCATTAGAAAACTTAAGTAATATTATACCCTTCTTTATAAAATATATAATATTATTAAGACTAAGGCTAACAGTCTTCTCCTAAAAAAGCAAATACTATAAATAGCTATTAAATCAGTTAATAACTTTGCTAGTCTAAATAGCCTTATCCTTACTCTTTTAGTCTTTAGAACCTATTTAAGGATAATAAATAATTCCCTCTTAAGCTTTATAGTTACCTAAAGAGCTAAGATTCTTTAAAAAGCAATAAATAAAGTAAGGTATAGTCTTATAAGGCACTAAGTCTATAATACTCTTAATACCTATAACAGCCTAATAACCCTGCCTATATATACTCTTCCCTTAAATTCTAATATATAGGTTTATTATAAAAAAAGCAGATAAACTATCCCTTATAAGCTTCTCTTAATAAAAAGAGAGACTTATATTATTAAAATGCCTTATAGCCCTATAAAATTTTAGTTTATAGTTATTAAACCATATATAACCTTACTAAAGGTAGAATCCTCTTATAAGAAAGACCTGGTTTAAGGTAATAAACTCTTAAGTTTCTAAGAAATATAAGGCTATAGCCTAAACAACTAAAGGTAAGAAAACGCTAAACTAAATAAAATTTATAAGAACCCCCTTAATAATCTTATAACTCTGTTATAAAGAGGACATAAAAGACCTTAGAAATACCCTTAGCTAGAAGTTTTTCTTACTAAGAAAGAAAAGGCTGATTTTTAACTTATAATTAACCTTTATATATAAGGAAAAATCAATACACCTAAAGAACCTTTTAAACTCTTTAATAAAGTAGAAATTAATGCTTTACTAGCTAGAAATATGTTTAAATTTATGAAATTTAACCTATAAAGGCATAGAGGCAAAAGACTCTTTAGCTTATAAATAGTAAGAGAAATTAAAGGTAAGGTAACTAACTCCTTATATAAAAAATCATAATATATTATTTAAGGCCATAGTAACTAAGGAAAAGAAGTTATCCTTATGTAATTACTAATGATTTAAAGAGCTAGTTAAAGGCTTATTATTACCCTTGCTTCCTTACTAAAAAAGGAAGGTATTATGGTTTAGCTTAGAGATATTACCTAGGCATATGTTTAATTACAGACAAAGCTAAATTATATGATTCTTATAAAGTTTCCTGTTTAAATTATATATCTTTACCTACTAGATGTTATTATAGTTATAATTAAGCTGCTATATAGAATAGTAGAGGCTAGCACATATTAGTAGTTAATATACTTTAATTATTATTATTAAAAGCTTTAGATAATTACCTCTACCTACGACCTATGTCTTCTTATTTTTATAAAGGAAAGCTTGTGCTTTAGAATTATTAAAATACAGACCAACAATATATTAGGACTTAGTAATGCTAAATTCTTTAATTATAAAGAGGCTAAATTAAAAAATGCTAAATTTCTTATAAAGCTAAAAGAGAGGTTAATAATTTTAACACTATTAATGTTTAATAGTTACATTTTAAGCAAAGCTAATAATAATACCTTTTTTTTTATAATAAAAGGCATAAGGAAAGAAGCTGTTATAAGTTAATAACCTAACCAACTAAGCGAGATATGTTAAATAATAAGCCTAAGGAGTATACATTACCCTAATATATTAACCTAAAGCATCTTATAATCTTTCTATTACTACCTAAGTTTAATAACTAGAATCTAACGATGTTTTAAGGCTTAATAAAAGACTTTAATAGTAAATTAATAATTAAGACCATAGACTCTAAAATATATCTCTTTTACTAGAAAACGCCGCCCTTTATGTTTTTGTTAACGGCTCCTTTGCTAATAATAAAGACCTTAGCTTATAGCTTAAATATATGATTATTCTTAGTAATAAGGAAAAGAACATTAATACCTCTAAATTCAACCTTAGAGGAAATATTATAATATATAGTTTAACTAAGTCTAAAAGAGTTATAAGAAATGCTTTAGCTTTTAAGCTATATAGGATAGTTTAAGGTATTAATATTACTTATATAATAAGCACTACTCTGGATATTATTACTAACTGACTTAATAAGCTGAAAATCCTAATAATAATATATACTAACTCTTTCTTATTATATAAATACATTGTTAAGCTAGGGATAATAAAGGAAAAGAGGCTAATAATTAATATTATAGCTTTAAGGCAGTTATATAAAAAAAGGGAAGTAGCTAAGATATAATAGATTAATAGTAATAATGATCCTACGGATATAATAATAAAAGCTTTACTAAATAAAGCTCTTAAGACCTTTATAACAAAAAATAAAGTTTAAATCTGTGTAAAAAGATAGGTTAAAAGACCTGTTATAAGAATTACTGTAAGAGCCGCCGCTAGAGCCGCTAAAGAATAGGAAAGTCCTAATTTCTTACTAAATTTAATAGCAAATTAAGCGCCTAATTTGGTAGGATTGAATGCGGGAATTACACTCTTTAGCCCCTTATAATACTCTTTACTTCTATAACTATTTGGCCTAGACCAACAAAAGTCATTCATTTTAAGGATGTTTTTCGCTTTATTACTTATTTATTAATATCTGATTATTAGGGCGTGTTATGCATTTTTTTTAGAGCGATTTCTCTTCTTTTATAAAAAGAGAATATGCAAGTATTAGAATCGCTTATATGGAGGATAGAAGGGATATGCTGTATTAACTAGGAATTATAGGTTGTATATAGAATACATATACCCTAATTAGCTAAATTACAGGTTATGTAACCTAGGGCTATAACGTGGCCATAACACCATACCTCCGTATTATAGCCTGCTTCTCTTCCCTTTTGAATATATATAAATAGATTATTAACTTTATCACCCCATCCCTTACTACTTCGTTGCAGCTGTATTAGATAGTAACTGTTATAGTTAAAGGTCTACTAGTAGAGTAAAGGCTGTAGTTAAGCATACTTAAAGCTAGATAACTGCAGGTAGGGTTAGTAATATAAATATTATATTTACTAGCCTCTCTATCTCTTTATAAGGCCTATCCCCCTATATACCTATATATAGCTAGAGTATAGCTTACCCTAGTAAGTCTTTATTCCCTTATGCTTTTATCTTATAACTCTTCTAATAAAGCGCCTTTTCTTATTTATAATTACCCTTAATTACTATAAGTATTCCTAGGCCTTAGTCTCTACTCCCTTATAACTCCCTTACTATAACCTAATAAGCCTCTTTTCTTAAATATATAACTTATATATTATTATTTATTATAACTTTACTAAACATATGCGTATTATACTAAGCCTACCCTACTTTCTGTTTTTTTAATAGTAAATCTAATCTTATAATAATCTTATAGTAAGGTCTTTACTAGGTTTTAGCTTATACTTATTCTTAATATTAACTCTATAATATTGCTAAGCCTGCTAGACCTAAAGCTGTTTTTTTTTATTACTTATAAATTACTTCTAATTCTCTCTTATTATTAAAGCTACCTTACTCTGCTTATATTAGCTTATAGCTTACTGCTTTATTATAATATTAATACTACTTATAAAGAAATCGCTCTTAGGCACCTTAGTACTTAATTATATAAATAACATTATTAATCCAGGCATATGTATTAGATTAGTAGCCTAACTATCCAGCTATAAAAAGGTCTCTTCTCCCCTCTTTTTAGCTTATTTTTTCTTTTTTCTTTATTATTATTTACTTATATATTATCTCCTACTACTATTATATCTTTACTTTCTTATAGCTTAGCTACTATTATTACTCCTTTTTTATTAATATATATATAGATTTTAATATTATTATTATCTCCTTTATTTATTTTATTTATTTAGTAAGTTATATACTTAATACTATATATATACTACTTACTTATAGCTAATAATTACTAGTTATTATACCTTATGCTAATTAATCTCCTGCCTCTTCTTTTATAGCTCTCTCTCTTTCTTCTAGTAAGCTAAATATTATAATACTTATTTTTAGAGTTAGTTAGTATATTATCTAAATACTTATATCCTTAGGCTATAGCTAACTTACTACTAGGATTTAAAAAATTCCTTATTATTATTATAGCTATATAGTAGTAACCTAGTAGATTTTCCTAGAGTTTAATAATACTAAACCTATTTACCTTATTAAATATATTACTATTCTTAAGCTTTTTAAGAAGATATATAATAGTAAGTACACTGCTTATACTTTATTATCCTATTACTAATTATTATAACCTATAGCACTAAATACTCTTATTGCTTAAGGAATAATAAGGAGTATAGTAGTATTAGTTCCCTATAATTATTCTTATTCTAGTTACTACTAATTAGCTACTAAATACCTGCTTAAATTAGTATTCTTTACTAGAAAATATTTAAAAAGATAAAAAAAAAGACTAATAGTATTTATTACTATTAAATACCTGTAGATTTATTACTTAATTACTATTAATTTACTACTAATAATTTCTAGGGTATTATAAATGCACAGGCGAATTTAGCTATTATAATAGCTAAGATAAAAAATTTTAATATTTATAGATATACCTAATATACATATCTCTAGGCAGATATTAAGCTTAAGCTTAAGAATAATAAGCATGCTATAATTTTATAGGGCATTGCCTATACTACTATGCTTATATAAATAAAGATTACTAACTACCTGCAATATATCTATACCTATAGCAAGGATATATATATCTTTTAGTTTATTTATAACTTTATAATAGCTAACTTATTGCTAGCTATATAAGCCTACTATAAGGAAGACTTCCTTTACTATATATATTATGCCTGCAACTATCCCTTGTACTATATTAGAATTACTTAGCATTAAATCTAACTTTGTAAGTGCTAATAAATCTAATAATAGCTTTAAATAAGAGTAGCTTATTAGTAGTAAGATTATAGTGCTTTTAGTAGCTATTAGTTTATTATTAATAGAAATAAGTATCTTTAAGTATTACTAATGTCTCCTATAATATGTTATATATATACTTTACTACCTTACTACTATTTTCCTTTTATAATCTATTATAATATCTTATATATTAAAGTTCCTTTTTAGTACCTAGGAATTCTTTAATTTATTATACCCTTTCTACTTTACTAAGTATTTATACTACTTATCTTAATACTTATATATTATAATTTGCTTAACCTTATATAATTCCTAGTTATAAATAAGTAGCTATAATATTACTATAGCCTTATTAAGATTTAAATCTTTATATAGCTTTAAACTTGTAATATTAAATATATTATATAGGTATATATTATTTAAAAGCTTTAGATAGTAGGCTAGTTTATATACACCTACTTTCTCTAAAACCTTAAAAGGTTCTAAATACTTTACTATAAGCTTCTTACTTAGTTATTAAAGGTTAATATTCTTAGTTAATAAGAGTATATAATTACCTAGTAAAAAACTTATTAAGCCTCTTTTCTTATTATAGTGCTTTATATACTATTCTTAAGTTATATAAAGTAGCTGCTTAGTTGCCTTATATTATTATTATAATTTTTATACCCTTATATCTACTTATATGTTTATAATATCTAGTGCCTTTATAATATAATCTAGGCCCCTTAGCTAATAACCTTATAATAACTCTACTAAAGAGTAGCTATAAGCTAAGTGCTTACTAGTATTATAAGTATATTAAGCTAAATATAAGTAATCTTCCTAGTTTATTTGCTTTTATACCCTAAATACTTTAAGGTAATGCTTTAAGACTTAGTTAACCCTTTTTATTTATTTATTTATTTATAAGTAAAAAGTAGTACTAAGTAGTTGCTTAATTACTAGTAAGTAGTAAAAGGTTTTCTAAAAACTACTAATAAATATTATTCCTTTATTTAAAATAATCCCTTTTAGCATATTATAGTCCTTAAATACATATTTAAGGAAGATAGTAGTAAGGTTATTACTTGTTATTCTTAAAAATATAGCTATATATAGCATGTATTTTAAGAATTAATCTATAATAATAAGAATTATATTATGCTCCTTTTTTGTTACGGGATAATCCGCCATGTCGGATCCCCACCTATATAGGACGGATTTGTTATGCAGCTAGTAAGACTTAAAAAAACAATAATAACCTTATAGAATATACTTAACTATATAACTTAATAATAGTATATATAGGTGCGTTTAATGACCAGTTTATAATAACATTAATAACAGCTTCACGGTTGCTTCCAACCAACTACGTGACGATCCCACCACGTAACATTTTTACTAGCTTATTTTATTAGGGGAAGGCTAGTAATAATGTTTATAAAAAGCTCTTAAAAGGGTTTACTAGGGATTAGTAGTATAGCTAACTTGCTATAAGGTTAGTATAACCTAGGCTTATTAACTTAATAATTTAAGCATAAGCTTATATAGTTTTTTATATCTTTTTATAATCTTAGCTAGTAGTATTATTTAGTTACTTTATAAATTATCTTGCTTATACCCTAGTGTCCTGCTATAAGGTTATTATAAGTAAGTATTAGAATTTCTATATATATCCTTACTAGTATATATACCCTTATATTAAAACATAGTAAACTATTTTTATTAATTACTTAATACTTTTTAACTATTATATTACTACTACTAATCAGTATTATTTACATTTCATATAATAGATCTTATTTCTATACTTTCTAGATTACTATTATAATAGGTTTACTTAATAGCTCTTTAGTATATTTAATAATACTTCATCTCCTAATTACTATTAGTCTTATTACTAAATTACTATATACTTATATAAACTATATTTATAAATATATAGCTAGAGAGGTTTTCTTACTATAAGCTTACTTTAAACTCTTAAATACTATATTATTAAATAGGATTACTATTAATATACTACTTAAATATATAGCTTTTATACTACTTAAATATATAGCTAAAGAGGTCTTCTTACTACTAGCTTGCTTTAAACTCTTAAATACTATATTATTGAATAGGGTTACTATTAATATACTACTTAAATATATAGCTCTTATACTGCTTAGATATATAGCTAGAAAGGTCTTTTTACTACTAGTCTGCTTTAAACTCTTAAATACTATATTATTAAATAGGGTTACTATGAATATACTACTTAAATATATAGCTCTTATACTACTTAAATACATAGCTAGGGAGGTCTTTTTACTACTAGCTTACTTTAAACTCTTAAATACTATATTATTAAATAAGGTTATTATTAATATACTACTTAAATATATAGCTCTTATACTATTTAAATATATAGTTAAAGAGGTCTTCTTACTATTAACTTACTTTAAACTCTTAAATACTATATTATTAAATAGGGTTATTATGAATATACTACTTAAATATATAGCTCTTATACTACTTTCTCTTTATATCTTTTATAATAAGGCCTTTATGTCTTAAAATATTATTATATATATTACCTTATTAGCGCTACTATTACTTTACTCTTTTTTTATAAACTTATTTAAGAATATTAGCAGGTGTAATAACTATGCCTTTACTATAGTTATATATATATTCATGTACGCTAGGTAGCTAGAGCCACTATCTAGTTTATTAACTAACTTCTTAATATACGAAATACCCTAAAATAGGGGAGAAAACCTATATTCTTCTATATAGCTCTTGCTAAGCCTTTAATATAAAGTTTTTATTATTTTTAACTATTAGTATAAAATATCTGCCAGTTCCCCTAGAAATATAAATAATAATAAAAGTATGGTTATGCTTTATATAAAAGGTTAGTATATTAGTAAAAACCCCCTATAAGCACCTCCTCTTTTAATTTAGCTTTTTTTCCTTTATTTTATTATTTTTATTATTTCTGGTCCCTTTCTTAGCCTTAATATTATATATTTACTATACCTTATAAAGCTCCTTAGCTAACCTATATTATTAAAGTTACTTAGTTAAGAGCACTTACTTTATAATATTTAGTACTAGCTTTTTATTATTAAGTACTACTCTAAGCTCCCGCAGGTCTCTTATTATAGGCACTACTAGAATCAGCCTTAGATAGTTATATTCTAGGCAGGAAAGAATAAAGTAGTAAATATCCTTATTTTCTCCCTAGTATTAATATATTAGTAATATTATCTTAGGCACCTGTCTGTTATAAAGAAAGGTATTTAGCCTTATTTTCTCTATTTAAAGCTATACTAAGGCTATAGATTTATACTTTAGTAGGCTATTATAAAGCCTTATTATCTTTTTTATACTTTTAAAGTTAGGTTTCTTATTTATTACTATTACTTTTACTTATTTTCTTCTTACTTAAGCCTTATATCTTTACTATATCCACTGTTTTTCCTACTCCCTTTCTAATTCCTATCTAGCTATAAGGCTACTAGGGAGGGGGGAGGGGGGCATTAGGAAACGCCTTATAGTAATTATATTAGCAGCCTCTTCCTTAGTATTATAGCTATAATGCTATTAAATTATATGCCTATTATATCTTCTTGCCTATACTACTATCTTTAAGTTTTTAGTAAAATTATTACTTAATATAATTAAGGTATAAGTTTACTAGCAGTATTACTGCTTTTATTTCTAAGAGTATTACTAGTATTACCTTATATGCCCTTATAACCTGCCTTAAGCATTTATTTTATTCCCTTATAAATGCCTTTACTACTCCCTATACTACCCCTTCTAACTTACTATAGGTATAGTATATCCTAGCTTTATAGGCTATTATGCTTCTTATTACATATATATAAAGAGATCTTACATACTTTAATTAATATTCTTATATAAATATAGCTAGTACTATAAGTACTAACCTCTGCTATAATAATTTAGTATTTACCTTCTTTATATAGGTTAACTAATAAAGCTTTTAATAAATCTAAACCCCTAGGAATTACACTAATTATATTAGTTATATTATTATCCTTTTAAGTCAGATTATTATTATAATTACCTGCCTTTTCTTTATAAAGTATATTAGGTTGCTCTTTCTTAGGTTAAACCTTAGCCTATACTCCTTTAACTACTCCTTATATATCCTTTAGGCTTTTTTTAGTTATACTCTAGTCTCCTCTACTGTTTTTCTATATACTATAATATTTATATTATTTAAGAACCCTAATATTAATATTAATTCTACTGCTACTAGTCTTTAATATAATAGTATAATATAAAGCAAAAAGAGGATAGGAAATGCTAGTAACCCTTATAGAACCCTTATAGTAACTTAGATTTCCTTAGTAATATACCTATTAAATGCTAATTTTCTCTTCTTTTTAATATAAAGCCCTATGCCTATCTAGCTATCTACCCTAGTAGTCCTAACTCCTTTATAGTATAAATTAGCTGTTTATAGCTAATAGTATTAAATGCCCTAGTAATATCTAGTTATAATAATAATGCTATCCCCTAGTAATGCTATGCTATTTTTATAACCTCTTTTAGTATGCTTAGTGCTACCTTTATTAACCTGCTAGCCCTATTACCTATTTATATATCTAGTAATATATAGTCTTCCTTTGCTATAGTAGTAATCCTCCTTATAATAGCTCTCTTAATCACTTTTTCTATTATATTTAATAGTAATATTAGCCTCTACCCCCTTAGTCTATTTAACTTCTTAGGGGTTTTCCTAGGTTTATATAAAACTACTACCTTTACTTACTAGAAGAAGGCCGGATAGTATCCTAAACTATAGTATATATTTATAAGATATATTAAATATAATATTAGGGCTACTCTATATACCTTTAAGAAACCTACTAGTAGCTTATTTAGCCCTAGGGCTTTTTAACTTACTATATTCTTTATAACTTCTTTAATTTTCTCCTTTATAAATACAGAAACTACCTAATTATTACTATAGTATTTTGTCTCTGCCTCTGTCTCTAGACCTAAAGCCCTAGCCGTGGATAAAGGAAAAAACCTCTCTATAAATACCTTTGCCTTACCCTTATATATAACCTTTACTATCTCCTCCTTACTATTATTCTCTAGCTAAGTTAGTAGTAGGACCTGCTATATCTTAAGAGGAGGTTTACTTTATAGCTAGGCCTAGTGCTTTAGGGTTTAAAGGCTCCCTTTTAACCTAAATAACTTACTAACTACTTATTACTAACTACTTCTTTTCTTCTTTAAGATAATATAATCCTATTTTTCTATTACTTCTATTAAGGCCTGCTATAATTTCTATATTTATTATTACTACTACTGCCTATTAGCATATCTTGCCTTTACTATTATATCTTTTACCCTTTTATTTCACTAAGGCTATAGTTTGCTATACCTTTAAGGTTATTTAGGTGCTGCTATATTAGCTATCTTTATAAGCTATTAGGTAAGCTATTATATATAGTTATTAATTTCTTGCTAGTTATATAGCAGGAGCTTTAATCCTTTCTTTTTAAGTCTGTTTAAAGCCTTTACTATAATAAGGTTTTTATTTGTTATTTTTTAATCCTAGACTAACCCTAGGCTATTGCTTAATTCCTTATTTATTTTAATACTAATAAGCTAAGGTATATAGTAAGATCTAGTGATTTTTACTAGCTTAATAAATTTAATACTAACGTTATAAGTAGTTTATATATAGTTAATAGTGCTATTTCTATTACTATATTCTCTTCTTATTACTTCCCTAAACAGCATAGCTAGGCTAAGTTACTACCTTATTATAAATTCTAATATCTTATTATGCCCCTAAAAGGTTTAGCTAAATCTATTTTATAAGGGGTAGTATTAGTTAAAGTCCCTTATAAATATACTTTAGCTTTTTACTTAAGTATTAGTAAAGTATTATAAAGGTATTTACTACTCTCTTTTATAAGCCGGGGAATAAATATTATATACCTCTACTTTATATAGCTTAATACTATACTAATCCTTTTATTTTCTTATAATCTAAAGTCTTATCTTAACCCTTTAATATATATAAATTACTAATTTTCTACTATATATTACTAATATATAGTACCCCTAAGATAGATTTAGCAGTATACTATTATAACCTCCTGGTTTCTAAATAGCTATTACCTTAGGGCTAATGCTATACCCTAATACTAAATATACTAAATTACTTTCCTTTTATATATTCTAGTATATAACCTTAATTATATACTTTATTATATGCTTTAAAGTACTCTAGTTAGGCTAGCCCTAGTATTGTTTTACCCTTTAGTTAGTTATAAAAAGGCTAGTATTATACCTTTCTCTGCTAGTCTCTACAGTCCTAATTATAGCTTATAAGTTTATCTTATAAATAGGCCCCTTAGGTATATGCTCCTTTCTCTTAGCTGCTTCTTTATTAGTCCCCTAGTCTTTTCATTATAATAACCCTTACTTATAATAGCTATTATAACCTCTAACTAATAGCTATAGAAAAACAGCGGCCTTATAGTATAAGCCTCCCTAGCCTACTACTATTTATTATTACTTACTAAATATAGCTAAGACTATACTAAATATACCCTTATATAATTTAGGTATCTTTTCTATGCCTTACCTATTAATATTAGGTAAGTTTTCTTTTCCTTAAGGTATTTTCTAGTAGTATACCTACTATATCTTACTTTCTTTTTATAGTACCTAGTAATATATTTAATCTTATAGTAGTTATAATATTACTTTAGGTAAATTATTTTATTATATAGCTTAGCATTAAAAATCTCTGCTTAGTATACTATTCCCCTATAGTATAGGCAGTTTGCTAACTTAGTACCCTTAACACTAACTACTAGTAGTGCCCTTATTGCTATTTTCTTTAGTTTTTATACTATTATCTTTACTATATTTAAACTATTCTCCTTTTTAATATTCTTTCTTATATTCTTAGTTATAACATAGTTCGTTAATTATATTAAAAATCCCTTAATAATTATACTAAACATCTTCCTATTTACTTTTACCTTAGGTCTAAAGGTAACTCTTATTTAGGCTATATTTTCCTTTTATTTCCTCCTTGCTTTAGTAAATATAATAACTATATCTTTACTTTGTAGTTAGTATACTACTATTATTTCCTTTATACTAATAGCACTATTTACTACCTTTATAATTTCCCCTAGTAATCTGTTCTAAACTACCTTACTAATAGTATTTCCTTTTACTATTACTTCCTAGTAGTAGTAGGCTAGTATTACTATGCCCTTTATTAAGGCTAAAGAAATTATTATATCCTGCCCTATAACTCTATAAGCTATAATAGTTACCTAAGTCCCCCTAACTATTATTTTAGCTATAGGAATAGCCTTTATTACCTCCTTAACTACCTTCTTAACTATAGTTTCTACCTTACTATTAACTGCTTTTATAATTAAAGCCTATATGTTATGTGGTGGTATCGTTACGTAGTCGGTTGGAAGCAACTGTAAAGCTGTTATTAATGTTATTATAAAGGGTTTATTAAACGCACCTGTATATACTACTATTAAGTTATATAGTTAAGTGTATTTTGTGTAAGTTATTGTTATTATTCTCACTAGCTGTGTGATAAATCCGTCCTATATAGGTAGGGATCTAACATTGCGGATTATCCTGTACTAAGTGCCCCTCTCTTAAAGATAACCGTCCTGGTTATCCTCTGGATCTGTCTAAACTAGTATTAATATATACAAAGAAAACTTTTATTTATAAAAGAAAGCAATTTAATCTGTGAAGTATTCTCTCTATATTAGTCTGTTTATATCTAATCTGCTGGAAACGTTGCTTAATAGCAGTAACTAATCTAATAATAACTACTTATAAAATTTAAAGATATATAAACATCTCGGTCTAAGCGAAATAAATCATAATAAAAGGAAATTCAATCTAGGTAGCGTAAACCTTAGATTAACGAAATTAATTTTTAATTTAAAGCTATAGAGGAAACTTATGCTAATTAATAATTTTAGTCCTAGATTTGGCATAACGTCTGCGGTTACTGTGAAGTAACCTTGGATGTTTTTTCCTCTTATAATTCCTAGAATATAGAAGTTAAAAGTAACCCTTTTTATAATAATAAAGGCTGAAGCTACTCCTGTTACTGGTTTCGGGTCTTACTTTTCCTACTTTACATTTGTCCTATATTGCTAGAGCCACTATTTATTAGCTAAAATCGACGATATTCTGGTGTCTACATAGATTATATAGTTAGGTCCCTTGTCGTGGAATTAAATTGGCATTTTAAGGAAGGTATTTATCTGCTTCCTTCCCTTAATATTAATCTCTTATAGTCTAGATACTACCTTAATTACCTAGTCTTCTTATAGACCTCTTGTTAAAATTAGCTTATTTAAACTCTAAGTTATAGTGTCTTATGTAATATTAACTCTAGTTATAAAAGCTTTAATAATTTCCTTTTCTTCCTTAGGCTCTTCCTGCTTTCTTCTATTAAGAGCCTTTATTTTATTAGTCTTTATAGTTAAAGAGGTAGGATTCTCCTAGTCTAAGTCTCCCTTCTCTGTTATATAAAAAGCACTAATAAAATTAGATTTAACCTCCCCTTTATTAGAGTTATAGTTAAACGTTAAGTATGCTTTACTACCTTTTATAGTAAAGTACATATTTATAAAGTTAGACTTATTATGTTTATTATCCTCTAACAGACTTCCTTTTCTAGCTAAATAGTATTTAGAGTCTGCTAGATACTGCTCCTGCTCTTTAGCATTAGGATTATTATTTAAAACTATAACTTTATAGGGTTTCTGGTTTAGATGCTCTTATTGCCTAAATTATCTTAGGTAGAATTAATCCCCTTAGTAAGGGTTCTATCGCTCTTTAAATTAATTCCCTTCTAAATCTTCTTCCTTTAAGAATCTTTCTTTTTCTTTATTATTTCCTTAAGATTAGTCTTCTTAGCTATAGGCCCTGCCTTTCTTAGTCTAAGGGTTTGCTTTCTTCTTTATAGGGTTCTTTTTTCTAACTTTTAGTTAGCGTAGTCTATTATTATTATATTACTAGGACCTTTAAGGTTAATTCTGGTCCTATTATGGTTTATTCTAACAAATCTATTTCTAGTACAGAATTAGTAGCCTTCTCTAGTCTCCCTAGTTATAATCCCTTAGGCCGCTTAATTTCTCTTTAATATACATATAGTAGGAATATTATTATTAAAAGTTAACCTATTAGAAACAGTCTCCTCTCCTTTAGTCATAGTTCTTATAATAGTAATTTTAGTAGGCCTTTACTCTTTTACCCTTAAATTTATTTAAGTCTAAAGATTTATTATTATAAAGGTAGGCTTTTACTATTCCTTTAGTCTTTTCCTAGTAATAGGACTTTTATTACTCCTTAATTTCTTAATATAAATTATAGCGTTTTCTGTCTACTATGTTAAGGTATTTATTATGCTTTATGCCCTTAGTTAGATCTAGGCATAGCTTCTTTAGCTTAGGATATAATTTTATTCTAAAGCACACTAAAAGCTATAAATCCGTTATCTCTCTGTTTACTTTAGTATACTAAAAGATTTAAGCTATAAAGTCCTAAATAAAGACACTATTTATAATATCTTCTTAGGTATACTTAGCCTGCTTAAGCTTTATTACTATATTTTTTATCCTTATATAAAATTCTTTTTATACTACCTTAATAACACTATTAATGCTAGTAAAAATCCGTTTCTTTTTAAATTTATCTAGGTATTGTTAGTACTAGGTTATTACTTCTCTATAAAATAGTTACTAGATATTATAAAGTAACACCTCCTTCTGGTTTAGTAGTACTTTAAATAAGTGCTCTTTTACTACTTAAATCTAAAGCTTAGGGTCTGAAAAAACAGCGGTTTTTCCTTTATATAAGATGAATTTATTACCTGTGTCCACTATATCTGGTTTTAGGTTTAGAAGTTTAATATCCTAGATCTTCTAGGTTAAACTTACTAATCCTTCCTCTTTAAGAGCCCTTTTAGGCTTAGAATCCTATCCTAGATCACGTTCTAGTTAGAAGGTATTCTGTTCCTAGTATTTTAGTATTTAGCTTAGCTAGTTATTATAAGGCTCTTTAGTATAATAGTAACTATCTCTATAACCACCCGCTCTATTACTATAACTATCTGCTTTATAGCTGTATTTACTTCCTTATTATAGGAAAGTTAAAGGTAGATTTATATGTCGTTCTATATTGCTGTTTTTAAAAGGTCCTTTTACATACCTATTACCTTATTATATAGGTAGGTATAGTAGTATTTAAAAGTATTAGTATTATTAAGCGCTAGTATAGTATGTTTCTCTTTGTTTATAACCTCTATGCTCCTTAGAGTCTTATCTTTACTGCTAGTATTTTATTATTAATAGGGCATAATTTTATATATCCCTTAACGGAAAACCTGGTTAAGATGCTAATGTTATTACTTAAGGATTTAGAGGAGCGCCTTCTTGTTTAATATTTAGTGGACTAAAGGTTTATATATTCCTAGAGGGAAAACCTTATTAGGGTACTAATGTTATTACCTAAGGATTTAATAAAGCGCCTCCTTATTTAGTAGTTAGTTTATACTATAAAAATCCTGCTTATTATAAAGACTTATATTTCTTTACTAGGGGAAACTGTTAAGCTTAGTTTAAAACTACGTAAGGTAGGTTAAAAGAGGTCCTAGTATTATTAAAATAACTTATATATCTAAACTCCTGTAGTAATTTAGGTGAATTCTAATTATATAATAAGAGGTCTATTACTTCTAGTTAGTAAGATTTGCTAGTACTAGTGTGACCTTATATAAACCCTATTACTTCTCTTAAGTTGCTTATCTTAATTAGATAATCTTAAAACCTTGTTAGCTTAGGTATTATAACTATTATTTTACCCCTTTACTAACTGGAATTCTAACTAATTTACTCTAGTAGGGTAGGTCTGGTTTATAGAGGGTTTAGTTACTAAGTTATATTAGCTCCTATTATTATTAGTTTAAACGGTTCTTATGTAATTAGCACTATGTTTAACTATTAGTCCTAATAACCTGCCTATATTCAGTCTATAAAGGCTATTATAATTTGGTTTAACTCCCTTATTTACAAAGTAAGACTAACTAGAGTATTTAAGATGTTATTTTAGGTTTTTATTATCTGTTATTAAAAGTTAGTTTCTACACGGTAAGCAAGGTTTTCTTTAATTTATATCTATAACTTCTGTATTTCCCTTATTACTTTATATACTTTTTCCTATATTTTAGCTGCTCTCTTAATACTTTATAGGATTTTATAAGCTAAGGTATTACTAATGGTATTCTTAGTTTCGGGTTCTAGCTTATACCCTGCTATAATATTAAATGGTTCCTTAGTATTTATTAAATCCTAGTGTACTTATTTCTCCTTACTAGTTCTAAGGGGTTATAAGTCCTTAGGAGATTATAACTTTCCAGCTAACTGCTCTTTCTCTCTTTTAGGCATAATAGGATTTTCTGTTATTAGCAGACTTTTTACCCCTTATATAGTCTTATTTATTGTCTTATTTAGGTTAGTTAAATCTTTAGGTATTACAAACCCTCCTATACGTATTAATATAATGAGGTTCCCTGTTTCTCTATAGTCTTTATTATTTTAAAAGTCTATATAAGTAGAAGACTTATAGTAAACTAACTTATTACTTTCTACAGATTCTTTTCTAAATACTGGATTTTACTTTAGTAGTAATATAAGTTATATAATAATAGCTAGTTGTTTTTATTATCTTCTGCTAAATAAAGCTATTTCTTATATCTTATTGCCTCCTAAGGTCTCCTTAGGGTTATTGTCTAGATTAGGACTAGAAACTATAGTTAGAATAATGTCCCTAATGCTTAATGGTTTTATAAGTTAAGAAGCCTTTGGTTCTTTAATAGGTGTAATAATAAGCAAGGTTTCTGGCTCTTTAAGAGGTATTATAGCTATTAAAGTCTCTGGTTCTAAGAGAGGTGTAGTCCTAGGTAGGGTGGTTTTAATCCTTAATAATGTTACCTTAGGTTTAGTTACTAATAGTTTAAGAAGCCCTTCCTTCTTAGCCTTTTTTAGTGTTTTTTATGCTAGAATTAGTTCTTCCCTAAAGTATAAGTAATGTATGGGAACTAGGTTAACTGGTTATAGTAGTTCTATAGTCTAGTAAAGCTTTCCTTTCTAGAATTTAAAACTTCCTAGGTAGGAAAGGTTCTTAACCTTATTATTAGTAATTACTGGTCTTCCTCTAGGACTAAGAGGGTTAGGATTTTGCTTAAGGTATTTATAAAGCTTATAAATATAGTAAAGCTTTTCCTTAGTAATAGTTATAATATATGATTAGTAGTTATCTAATTCCTAGCGCTGACTTATTAATTTAAACATAAGTTCTATTAAATCCTTCTTACCTCTTAGCTTATAGCCTTGCTATAGGTAGTAAATCTAATGTTTTAGTATACTACCTTACTTATTAATAACAGTAACCCTAACTCTTTAGCTATTATAGCCTTACTAGTTAGGACCTAGTAATTTAGTAATTTAACTTAATACATCTTACTAACTAGAAGCAGTAAGTCCTTAATTTTTGGTTAAAACCTTACATAAAGGATGTAAGCAATTGCTACTAGTTGTTATGTAGTGGTATTATTATATAGTTAGTTAGAAGCAACTATAAAGCTGTTATTAATGTTATTATAAAGGGGTTATTAAACGCACCTATATATACTACTATTAAGTTATATAGTTAAGTGCATTCTGTGTAAGTTGTTGTTATTATTCTTACTAGCTGCATAACGAATCCGTCCTATATAGGTAGGGATCCGACATCGCGGATTATCCTGTAATACTATAGGCCTTTTATACTAGTTCTTATTTAGACTATTTCCCTGCCTATACTTATAGTAATCTATATAATAGATTTAATAAAAGCCTATACTTCTATTATTTTTACCTTTAGAATAACTTTTATTATTAATTCCTTTAGTAATTTTATTTTATTCTTTAATTTTTTCTATACTATTATTATTCTAGGAATCTCTTCTTAATACTATATTTTTTCCTAGGTAGTGCCTTATTCTTTATTAGTTATAGATTTATATAAAAATTCTTTAATTATTATACCCCTTATACTACTTACTTTTCTTATATAATATGCTATTACTAGGGGGGATAATTAATAATAAGAAATCTAATTCCATGCTTCTTTTTCGTTTTAGGCGTAATACCGCGTCGTATCCGCGGTGGTTTTTCCTTTAACTAGTACTTTGCTTAATATGTATATCTCTCCTTTACTATAGTTACTTTTAAGAAATAGTCTGGTTTTTAAGATAGTTTATTAGCTAGGTTTAACTTCCCTAGCCTATACTTAATTATAAAATTATATAAATAAAGTTTATTTAATACTATAACCTATTTACTAAAAAGCTTTAGTTTTATTATTATTATTATTATTAATGTACGCTAGGTAACTAGAGCCACTATCTACTTCATCGACTAACTTCTTAATATAGGAAAAACCCTAAAATAGGGAAGAAAACCCATATTCTTCTATATAGCTCCTGCTAAGCCTCTAATATAAAGTCTTTATCATTTTTAACTATTAGTATAAGATATCTGCTAGTTCCCCCAGAACTGCAGACAATAATAAAAGTATGGTTATACTTTATATAAAAGATTAATATATTAGTAAAAACCCCTTATAAGCACCTTTCCTTCTAATCTAGCTCTTCCTATTTTATTTTATTATTTCTATTACCTTTAGTCCCTTTCTTAACCTTAATATTATATATCTACTACACCTTATAAAGCTTCTTAGCTAACCTATACTACTAAAGTCACCTAGTTAAGAGCACCTACTTTATAATATTTAGTATAAGCTTTTTATTATTAAGTACTACCCTAAGCTCCTGCAGGTCTCTTATTATAAGCACTACTAGGATCGGCCTTAAATAGTTATATTCTAGGCAGGAAAGGATAAAGTAGTAAATATTCTTATCTTCTCCTTAGTATTAATATATTAGTAATATTAACTTAGGCACCTATTTATTATAAAAAAAGGCATTTAGCCCTATTTTCTTTATTTAAAGCTATACTAAGGCTATAGATTTATACTTTAGTAAGCTATTATAAAGCCTTATTATCTTTTTTATACTTTTAAAGTTAGGTTCCTTATTTATTACTATTACTTTTGCTTATTTTCTTCTTATTTAAGCCTTATACCTCTGCTATATCCACTATTTTTCCTACTACCTCTTTAATTTCTATTTAGCTATAAGACTACTAAGGAGGGGGGGGGGGGCATTAAAAAACGCCTTATAGTAATTATATTAGTAGCCTATTCCTTAGTATTATAGCTATAATACTATTAAATTACATACCTATTATATCTTCTTGCCTATACTATTATCTTTAAGTCTTTAGTAGAATTATTACTTAATATAATTAAGGTATAAGTCTACTAGTAATACTATTGCTTTTATCTCTAAGAGTATACTAGTATTACCTTATATGCCCTTATAACCCGCCTTAAGCATTTATTTTATTCCCTTATAAATACCTTTACTACTCCCTATACTACCTCTTTTAACTTACTATAGGTATAGTATATTCTGGCTTTATAGGCTATTATACTTCTTATTACTTATATATAAAGGGATCTTACACACTCTAGTTAGTATCCCTATATAAACACAGCTAGTACTATAAGTACTAACCTTTACTATAATAATTTAGTATTTACCTTCTTTATATAGGTTAACTAATAAAGCTTTTAGTAAATCTAAACCCCTAGAAATTACACTAATTATATTAGTTATATTATTATCCTTTTAAGTTAGATTATTATTATAATTACCTGCCTCTTCCTTATAAAGTATATTAGCTTACTCTTTTCTAGGTTAAACCTTAGCTTATACTTCTTTAACTACTCTTGATATATTCTTTAAGCTCTTTTTAGTTATACTTTAGTCTTCTTTACTATTTTTTTATATACTATAATATTTATATTATTTAAGAACCCTAATATTAATATTAATTCTACTGCTACTAGTCTTTAATATAATAGTATAATATAGAGTAAGAAGAGAATAAGAGACGCTAGTAACCCTTATAAAACCCCTATAGTAACTTAGATTTTCTTAGTAATATGCCTATTAAATACTAATTATACTCTTCTTTTTAATATAAAGCCCTATGCCTATCTGGCTATTTACTCTAGTAATTCTAACTCTTTTATAATATAAATTAGCTATTTATAGCTAATAGTATTAAACGCCCTAGTAATATCTAGCTATAATAATAATTGTTGGAATCGCTCGTCTTGAGGATGGAAGGGATATACAATAGTAACCGGAAATTATAGGTCATACGCACGATGCACGTGCCCTAATTAGCTAGATTACTATGTCATATAACCTAGAGCAGTACTGTAGCCACAACACCATACTTCTGTATTGTCCCCCTCTTTTCCCTTAAAATAATTATAACTATATAGAAAACAGACCTTTATTACCCCCCTGTTATTGCTACAGTAATTACACCCTGTGAAACCAGCGTTAATTAGTAGTTATTATAACCACAGATTAGCTAGGAATTAACAGAAGAGACAAACTTCTAATATAACACACTTATTTACTTAATTACGCAGAATCTATTATTTATGCTACCTAAAAGTAACTTTTTTTATTATCGTTGACTTTTGCTACTCGTTTATAATTATTAAGAAAGTTTCTTTATAGAATTTACCCCTTATTATTAACTTACTACTAGTTTATAATTAAAGTATCTTCTTTGCTGTCTATTACGGAGAAAACACTAAAAATGGCTTTAACTTCCACTACTAAAGCTAATTAACCCATCTAAGACTCCCTTTCTGTAAAACTCTAAAAGTATTCTAACTACTTTACAGAGAAATAGGCTAAAGCTAATAAATAAATTAACCCTAAAAAAGCTATAACTTCCGAACTCTATAATAAATTTGCCTACTATATTAACTAGTATAAATCTAGTAACTAGCAAGGTACTAGGTTTCTGTTTACATACTAAGAAGACTTTAAAGGATAAAATGCTGATATTTTTAAGAAGATTACCCCTAAGGTCTGACAAGTACTTCGAGATATTCTTTGAGATTAAGGAATTAATACGTAAGAAGGATTGTAAAGACTAATCAACCATATACTTATTAATTTAGTTAGTATAAATAATTCTATTTTCTTTTCTAATAAAAAGCTCTTAACAGGAAACAATACTATTAATACGTTAATATTAATAATAACCTCACCTCCCCCTAACCCTCCTAACCCTCCTACTAAAGAAATAATAATAAAAATAATAATCCCCTCTCCCTTAAAATAACAAACTATATTAAAGGAAATCACTAATATAGACCAAAAAGCCTTAAACTCTCTTGCTAGAGTTTATAATAAGAAAAACAAGTATTCTAGAGCACTTTTTAACTTTATATATCCTAAAGTCCTAATCTTTAAGGATATCTACATAGCACAAGGAATTTTGCCTGAGTTATACCCGTTTATACTGTTAATAATACTTACAGGCAATGCCTATAAGTATTACCTTAAGAAATTTAGCAGAAGACTTATTTTATTTAACATAATAACTAAGCAGATAAAGGAAAACTTTAAGACTAAAGAAAATCAAAAATTCTACTAAACATGATTTTAAGAGATAAAGTTTTATTATATTACAGCTAAAAATCTAATAAAGACTAAACTTAAATGTTTAGAATTAATAATTCAATAGCTCTTAGACTTATTTAATAGTCTTTACCCCCCCTCTAAGAAAGATATAATCCTTAGGCACTAACTGGAAATATCTGTTTAAGATAGCCCTGAATTTAACCAGATAACCTACGTCCGAACCAATACCTATAAAGGCATAGTTAGTGATATTCGCCGCTGCCTTATAACAAAAGATATAATAGAACCTGTTTCAAAATCATCTATAAGCTAATGGATTACAAGAGAAAGCAAGTACTAACCTTAAAACACTACCCTAAGCACTAACATAGTCTTGTTTACTAACTAATAATATTTATAAGCTTCCTAACCCTAAAATAAAGCTAGATTTAAGAAATGCTTTATTTATTATAAAGAAGGATATTAGTTAACTAACTATCCTGTCTCTAAACAAAAGAAAGTAAAAGAAACTTAGTAGAGTAACTAAAGGCATAAATCCCCTCCTTTTAAACGCTAATTTCATGCATTTTTATAAGCATTTAAAGGTAAAGACAAAGAGTTATTACCTCTAGATAGCAGGGATAAGGATAAACACAAAAAGGCTGCCTAGAACGCAGTATTTATTGCCTCTAAAGAAGAAAAGGCACAAAACAATAAAGAAGCACAAGAAACCCTTACATTTATAACTTTCTTTATATAAGCACCTAATCCCCCTCTCTTTTCTGCCTTAACCATGAATTTCCTACAAGATAACGCCTTTAAACACGCGTTATTTATTAAAGACCCTTACGACTGCAATACTAATGAAACCGCACAAAAGCAGGTATTTCTCGTGGATTTACAATATACTATGAAAACGTTTCATGATATCCTCCTAGATACTAAAGCAGCCGGAATTTTAACTGCTAGCTAAGGTTAAGTCAAAGGATTAATGCGCCTTATAACAAACCTTATAATTAAGCCTTCTTCTAACCAGAGAACCATTAACTTTAGTGCCAGAAGTATAACCTTAAATAGCATTTTAAAGCCTCCTATAATCTTTAGTATGATTTCTTTCTATATTCTTAATAGTGCCACACCTTTTCTATATTTTATTATAAATATGAATAAAATAGGTGTTAAGCTTAATAATCTTAAGAACCTCCTTATCCAAGGAGAAAAGAAAGTACCCATTATTAGAAAATAAGGACATCCTTAGTAGATAATTAGTTCCTAAGAACCTGCCGTCTTTATGCTCTTAGAAGCAGAAATTCGCTAACTTTATTATCAATTTAGCCACCCTTTAATCAACCGACTATATAACTTTCTCGCTAAGGCCGGTAAAGATTTTAATAGAGCTAATATAGGAAAAATCACACACGCCTATTACTAATATCAGAAGAACGCCAAGGCTCTGAGTAGATTTAAGTTTACTCTTAAAAACAATCTTAAATACAACTATAAGGTCCTTGTTAATATTATGCAAATTAATAAAAAGCCTGTCCTTTATGTTATTAACTTAGTAACTTTATTTTAAGCCGCTTGCTTTCTTAGACCATAACAACAGAAAGCTTAAGATATCTAGAACGCCCTTAAGAAGTGTTAAATTAACACATATCTTAGTCCCCCAGACTAGATAGTCCATAATACTAAAAGAAACTTCGCTTTTAGCAAATTTAGGCATTTAGCTTAACTATTATTAATTAACATTAACAAAGTCCCCGTTAAAGCACACAATAGCATCGGAAAACTTAAGCAATATTATACCCCTCTTTAAAGAGCATATAATATCATTAAGACTAAAGCTTACAGTCTTCTCTCAAAAGAGCAGATGCTTTAGATGGCTGTTAAAGCAGTTAACAACTCCGCCGGCCTAAATGGCCTTATCATGACCCTCTTAGTCTTTAGAATATATCTAAGGATAATATATGATTCTCCCCCAAGCCTTACAGTTGCTTAGAGAGCTAAGATGCTTTAAAAAGCAATAGATAAAGCAAGGCGCAGCCTTATAAGGCGTTAAGTTAACAATACCCTTAACACTTAAAATAGCCCAATAACCCTGCTAATATATAATCTCCCCTTAAACTCTAATATACAAGTTTATCGTGAAAAAGGTAAATAAACTAGCCTATATAAGCTTCTTTTAATAGAAAGAAAGACTTATATTATTAAGATACCTTACGGCCTTATAAAGTTTCAATTTACAGTTATCAAGCCATACATTACTTTACCGGAAGCAAAGACTTCTTATAAGGATAACTAAGCTTAAAATAAGGAAGCTATAGAAATAGCTTTAACTTCCTAAGAAGGGCAAGGCCTATGCCCAAACAACCCAGACTAGGAAAACGCTAAGATTAATGAAATTATTCACAAGACTTCCCCTAATAAAATTGTTTATAAGACTCCCCCTAATAACCCTATAAATCTAACACAAAGAGGCCGTGAAAGACCTCGGAAATACCCTCAACTAAAAGCTTTCCTTACAGAGAAAGAAAAGGCAGATTTTTAACTTATAATTAACCTCTATACGCAAAGAAAGATAACCACGCCTAGAGAACCATTTAAACTCTCTGATAAGGCCGAGATTAATGCTCTACTAGCGAAAAATATATTTAAATTTATTTAATTTAACCCTTAAAAGCATAGAAGCAAGAGACTCTTTAGTTTATAAATAGTATGTAAGATTAAGGGCAAAGCAACTAATTCCTTATATAAAAAATCACAATGTGTTATTTAAGGCTATAGCAACCGTGGGAAAGAGGTTATCCTTATACAGTCCCTAATAATTCAAAGAGCTAGCCAGAGGCTTATTGTCGCTCTTGCTCTATTATTAAAAAGAAAAGGCATTACAGCTTAGTTAAGGGATATTACCTAAGCATACGTGTAGTTACAGACGAAGCTTAATCGTATAATCCTTATAAAGCTTCTAGTACAGATTACACACCTCTACCCGCCAGATGTTATTATGGTTATAATAAAGCCGCTTTATAGAATCGTGGAAGCAGGCACGCATTAGTAGTTAATGTATTTTAATTATTATCGCTAAAAACTCTAGATAATTACTTCTACCTACAACCTATATCTACTTATTTCTTTAAAGGAAAGCTCTTATTTTAGACTTATTAGAATGCAGACTAATGACATATTAGGCCTTAGCAATACTAAATTCTTTGATTGTAAAGAAGTTAAGTTGAAAAATGCCGGATTTCTTGCAAAGCTAAAGCAACGCCTAGAGAAATCAATACCGTTAATGTTTAATGGTTGCATTTTAAGCGAAGCTAATAATAACACCTTCTTCCTATAACAAAAGGTATAAGGAAAGAAGTTGTTAGAAGTTAACTAGGATAATTAAGCTTAATATATTAAGCAGAGGGCTCGAGGTGCATATATTACTCTTATCTGCCAACCTAAAGCCTCTTATAATCTTTCTATTACTGCCTAAAGTTAATAACCAGAACCTGACGATATAATAAAGCTTAATAAGAGGCTTAAGTGGCAAATTGACAATCAGACTCACGGACTTTACTATATGCCTCTCTTACTAGAAAATGCCTCCCTTTATGTTTTTATTAATGGCTCCTTTACTAATAACAAAGACCTTAGCTTATAAATCAGCTATGTGATTATTCTTAGAAATAAGGAAAGGAACATTAATACCTCCGAATTTACGCTTATAGGCAATATCATAACCTATAGCTCTACAAAATCTAAAAGAGTTATAAGAAGCGCCTTAGCATTAGAGCTATATAGAATAGTCTAAGGAGTTAATATTACTTATGTAATAAGTATAACTTTAAGGATTATTACTAATTAATTAAACAAGCTAAACATCCCGATTGTAATATACACTAACTCTTTTTTATTATATAAGTATATTGTTAAATTAGGCACTATAAAGGAAAAAAGGCTTATAATTAATATCATGGCACTACGATAGTTATATAAGCGAAGGGAAATCGCGGAAATCTGATAGATAAATAGCCATAATAACCTTGCTAACGCAATAACAAAGGCTTTTCTAAATAGAAGCCTTAAGACCTTCGTAACTAAGAATAAGGCTTAGATTCGAGTAGAAGGTTAGGTAAAGAGACCGGTATTAAGCGTTAAAGCCAAAGCTGCTTAAGCGTGTAATAAAGATTTTAAATTCAATAAATCCGAATGCAATTGATTAAGGGACTTTAAGGATGCTCTGGACTAGGGAAAAGTCATTCATTTAGGTAATATTTCTTATATATCGCGACGTTATTAATTTTTGCTTATTTGTTGAATTTTACGGATTTTTTACGTGTTTTGGAGCAATTCCTCTTTTTTAATAAAGAGAGAGTTTGCAAGTGTTAGAATCGCTTGTCTTAAGGATGGAAGGATTACATAATAGTAACCGGGAATTATGGGTTATACGCACAATACACGTGCCTTAATTGGCTGAATTACTATGTCATGTGACCTAGGGCAGTACTGTAGCCACAACACTACACTTTTGCATCATCCCCCTCTTTTCCCTTAAGATAATTATAACTATATAGAAATCAGACCTCTGTTACCCCCCCGTTATTGCTGCAGCAATCACACCCTGTGAAACCAGCAATAATACTATTTCCTAATAATGCCATACTATTTTTATAATATCTTTTAGTATACTTAGTGCTATTTTTATTAACTTACTAGCCTTATTGCCTATTTATATATTTAGTAGTATATAGCCTTCCTTTACTATAGTAGTAATCCTCCTTATAATAGCTCCCTTAATTACTTTTCTTATTATATTTAATAGTAATATTAGCCTTTACCCCCCTAGTCTGCCTAACTCCTTAGGGGTTTTTTTAGGTTTATATAAAACTACTACCTTTGCTTGCTAGAAGGAGTCTAAATAGTATCCTAAACTATAGTATATATTTATAAGGTATATTAAATATAATATTAGGGCTGCTCTATATAGCTTTAAGAAACCTACTAGTAGCTTGTCTAGCCCTAGGGCTTTTTAACTTATTATATTCTTTATAACTTTTCTGATTTTCTCCTTTATAAATATAGGAACTACCTAATTATTACTATAGTATCTTATCTCTACCTTTATCTCTAGACCTAAAGCCCTAGCTGTAAATAAAGGAAAAAACCTCTTTATAAATACCTTTACCTTACCCTTATATATAACCTCTACTATCTCCTCCCTATTATTATTCCCTAGGTAAGTTAGTAGTAGAACCTACTATATCTTAAGGGGAAGTCTACTTTATAGCCAGGCCTAGCGCTCTAGGGTCTAAAGGCTTTCTTTTAACCTAAATAACTTACTAACTGCCTATTACTAACTACTTTTCTTTTCCTTTAAGATAATATAATTCTGTTTTTCTGTTACTTTTGTAAGGCCTGCTATAATTCCTATGTTTATTATTACTACTACTGCTTATTAGCATATCTTACCTTTACTATTATATCTTTTACCCTTTTATTCTACTAAGGCTATAGTTTGCTATGCCCTTAAGGTTATTTAAATACCACTATATTAGCTATTTTTATAAGCTATTAAGTAAGCTATTATGCATAGTTATTAATTTCCTACTAATTATATAGCAGGAGCTTTAATCCCTCTTTTTTAAGTTTATTTAAAGCCTTTACTATAATAAGGTTCTTATTTGCTATTCTTTAACCCTAAACTAACCCTAAGCTATTGCTTAATTTCTTATTTATTTTAATACTAATAAGCTAAGGCATATGGTCAGATCTAGTGATTTCTACTAGCCTAATAAATTTAATATTAATATTATAAGTAGTTTATATATAGTTAATAGTACTATCCCTACTACTATATTCTCTCCTTATTACTTCTATAAATAGTATAGCTAGGCTGAGTTACTACCTTATTATAAATTCTAATATTTTTATATGCCCTTAAGAGGTTTAGCTAAATCTGTCCTATAAAGGGTAGTATTAGTTAAAGTCCCTTATAAATATACTCTAGCCCTTTACTTAGGTATTAGTAAAGTATTATAAGGGCGTTTACTACTCCCTTTTATAAGCTAGGGAATAAATATTATATACCTTTACTTTATATAGCTTAATACTATATTAATTCTCTTTTCTCCCTATAGTATAAAGTCCTATCTTAACCTTTTAATATATATAAATTACTATTTTTCTGCTATATATTACTAATATATAATACCCTTAAAATAGATTTAGTAGTATATTATTATAGCCTTCTGGTTTTTAAATAGCTATTAACTTAGGGCTAACGCTATGCCTTAATACTAAATATACTAAATTGCTTTTCTTTTATATATTCTAGTATATAACCTTAATTATATACTTTATTATATGCTTTAAAGTACCCTAGTTAGGCTAGCCCTAGTATTATTTTACCCTCTAGTTAGTTATAAAAAGGCTAGTATTATGCCTTTCTCTGCTAGTCTTTATAGTCCTAATTATAGCTTATAGGTTTATCTTATAAATAGGCCCCTTAGGTATATGCTTCTTTCTCTTAGCTGCTTTTCTATTAGTTCCTTAGTTTTTTCATTATAATAACCCTTACCTATAGTAGCTATTATAACCTCTAATTAATAGCTATAAAAAAATAGCAGCCTTATAGTATATGCCTCCCTAGACTACTATTATTTATTATTACTTATTAAATACAGCTAAGACTATGCTAAATATACCCTTATATAATTTAAGTATCTCTCCTATACCTTACCTATTAATATTAAGTAAGTCCTTTTTCCCTTAGGGTATTTTCTAGTAGTATACTTATTATATCTTGCTTTCTCTATATAATACCTAGTAATATATCTAATCTTATAGTAGTTATAATATTACTTTAAATAGATTATCTTATTATATAGCTTAGTATTAAAAATCTCTACTTAGTATACTATTCCCCTATAGTATAGGTAGTTTACTATCTTAGTGCCCTTAATACTAACTACTAATAGTGCCCTTATTACTATTCCCTTTAGCTTTTATACTATTATCTTTACTATATTTAAACTATTTTCCTTTTTAATATTCTTCCTTATATTCTTAGTTATAATATAGTTTATTAGTTATATTATAAATCCCTTAATAATTATACTAAATATCTTCTTATTTACTTCTACCTTAGGTTTAAAAGTAACTCTTACCTAGGCTGTGTTTTTCTTTTATTTTCTCCTTGCTTTAGTAAATATAATAGGTATATCTTTACTTTATAGTTAGTATACTACTATTACCTCCTTTATACTAATAGCACTATTTACTACCTTTATAATTTCCTTTAGTAATTTATTTTAAACTGCCTTACTAATAGTATTTTCTTTTACTATTACTTTTTAGTAGTAATAAGCTAGTATTACTATACTCTTTATTTAGGCTAAAGGAATTATAGTATTCTGCTTTATAACTCTATAAGCTATAATAGTTACTTAAGTCCTCTTAACTATTATTTTAGTCTTAGAAATAGCTTTTATTACCTTTTTAACTACCTTTTTAATTATGGTTTTTACCTTATTATTAACTACTTTTATAATTAAAGCTTATAGGCTTTTTATACTAGTTCTTATTTAGGCTATTTCCCTGCCTATATTTATAGTAATTTATATAATAGATTTAATAAAAGCCTATACTTTTATTATTTTTACCTTTAAATTAACTTTTATTATTAATTCCTTTAATAATTTTATTTTATTTTTTAATTTTTCTTATACTATTATTACTTTAGAATTCTCTCCTTAATACTATATTTCCTCCTAGGTAATACCTTATTTTTTATTAGTTATAAATCTATATAAAAATTCTTTAATTATTATACACCTTATACTGCTTACTCTTCTTATATAATATACTATTACTAGGGGAGGTAATTAATAATAAGGAATCTGATTCTGTGCTTCTTTTTTATTTTAGTCGTAATACCGCGTCGTATCCGCAGTGGTTTGTTTTTTTTCGAGATGCTTTAGTTTTAATAATACGGTGTTATTAGACTCTTATAATCCTTTAGTTTTATTACTAGGTATTTATAGTTTAAATAATTAGTAATTACTTTTATTAAATACTATAAGTAAGCTAAGTAATATCTCTATATATAAAAAGCTTTTTATATAGCTAGTAGCTTAGTATTAGGTATTATATAGTAGAGTTTAAGACCTAATAACTTCTATAATATATATATAACTAAGTGCTAATTACCTAGCACTAATATTACTAATACTATACTAATAGTAAACGCTAAGGTATTTATTTTAACTTAAAAGGGGGCTATTAAATTAAAATAAACTAGGACTAGTGCTTTTAAAAACTTTTATTTTAGCATTTTAAATATAGCTTATATATTATAAGGTAGTTTAAAGGTCCCTTTAAACCCTCTCTTTAAAAGGTCTATTAATAAAATAGTAATTTTACTATATACCTTAATAAACTATTAGTAAAACCCTATAAACCTAAGAAAGATTTATATCTTTAATATACTACTAAGTAGCGGCTATTTTACTACTGCCTTAATGCATTCTAGTTCTATTTTAATACTCTTTAGTATAATAATAAATCTAAGGAAGTTAACCCTTATAGTTAAGAATTTATATTTATTAAGGTTTATATATAGCTTTATAATGCATAATCTCTATAGAACTAGTTTAATATACCCTTATATATAGCTATATTATTACTATAAATTAGAATATTATTTAAATAAATAATATATATTATATCTACTAGCTCTCCTAGTATAGTATTAATATATTCTTAGAAGGTAACGGGTGTGTTTACTAAGCTAAAAGGTATAATAAGATATTTAAAGTATCTATATTAGCATTAGAAAGCTATCTTTTACTTATTGCCCTTATAGATATGTATTTAGTAGTAAGCATCTTTTAAGTCTAGCTTTATATAAATTATTTCTCCTCTTAATTTATCTAACAACTCTAATATAAGGGGAAGAGAGGCCTTATCCTTTTTAGTAACCCTATTAAGGCCTTTATAGCCTATATAAAGGCATAGTTAGCCTTCCTTTTTTAGTATAAATAATATTAGGGCGCTTACTAAACTTATTAATCTTTTTATCTAGCCTTTCTTTTATATATCTACTAAGTATTTACAGAGAACTTATAGCTCTTTCTTTATTAGGTTATAAATTAGTTCCTATAGTGGCATTTCTCCTTTTATTAATTTTATTATATAAGTTTTCCCTTTTAGAGAGAGTAGCCTACTAGCAAATTCCTTTAAAAATATTTTTATAAATTCTTTATATTTTAGTGAGAGTGTCTTTATAGTAACCTCTTTACTTATATTATTTTTATTTAGCTCTTTTTAGGAGACAGATAGTTATACTATATATTAGCTAAGAATTAGCATTATACCTGCTACTTCTTTTATATAGTAAATCTATTATAATCTAGTAACTAGCTTTAGGCATTCCCTTATTACTAAATATCTTTAATAACCTACTACCTATAATATTACTTTTAGCTTATAGTCTGCAGACTAGTTTATTTTTAAAATTAGTCCCTCTTTAATATTTACTATATAGTAGTAGAATTAATAAAATTTACTATAACTTATATTATTTATTATTTATACTACTTTATTAATAATACCCTAGTGCTTTAGTTTTATTAGTAAGGCGCTTTCTAGCTTTACCTTATTTACTTCTACCCTGCTTTAGTTAGCTTTAAATAATAAGTTTAGATATATTATTAAGTTTATTACTCC
>AFQZ01000360.1:0-44659 GCA_000222935.2 Aciculosporium take MAFF-241224
TACTTAAATATATAGCTCTTATGCTACTTAAATATATAGCTAGGGAGGTCTTCTTACTGCTAGCTTACTCTAAACTCTTAAATACTATATTATTAAATAGGGTTACTATTAATATACTACTTAAATATATAGCTCTTATGTTATTTCCTCTTTATATCTCTTATAGTAAGGCCTTTGCGCCTTAGGATACTATTATGTATACTACCTTACTAGTGCTACTATTGCTCTGCTCCTTCTCTATAAACTTATTTAGGAATATTAGTAAGTATAATAATTATACCTTTACTATAGCTGCTTTAGAGAAGTAGTCTAGTCTTTATAATAATTTATTAGCAGGGTTTAGCTTCCCTAGCCTATGCTTAATTATAAAATTATACAAATAAAGTTTATTTAATACTATAACCTATTTACTAAAAAGCTTTAGTTTTATTACTAGGTACTTATGGTTTAAGTAATTAGTAACTACTTTTATTAAATACTATAAATAAGCTAGGTAATATTTCTATGTGTAAAAAGCTTCTTATATAGCTAGTAGCTTAGTATTAAGTATTATATAGTAAAGTTTAAGGCCTAATAACTTCTGTAATATATACGTAACTAGGTGCTAGTTACCTAGCACTAATATTACTAATATTACACTAATAGTAAACGCTAAGGTATTTATTTTAACCTAAAGAGGGGTTATTAGATTAAAATAAACTAAGACTAGTGCTTTTAAAAACTTCTTTTTTAGTATCTTAAATACAGCTTATATATTATAAGGTAGTTTAAAGGTTCCTTTAAATTCTCCCTTTAAAAGGTCTGTTAATAAAATAGCTATTTTACTATATACCCTAATAAACTATTAGTAAAACCCTATAAACCTAAGAAAGATTTATATATTTAGTATACTACTAAGTAGTAGCTATTCTACTACTACTTTAATATATTCTAGTTCTATTTTAATACCCTTTAGTGTAATAATAAATCTAAGGAAGCTAACCCTTATTATTAAGAATTTGCATTTATTAAGGTTTATATATAGCTTTATAATACGTAATCTCTATAGGACTAGTTTAACATATCCTTTATATACTACTACATTACTACTATAAATTAAAATATTATTTAAATAAATAATATATATTATGTTTACTAGCTCTCTTAGTATAATATTAATATATTCCTAGAAGGTGGCGGGTGCGTTTACTAAGCTAAAAGGCATAATAAGATATTTAAAGTAACTATATTAGCATTAAAAAGCCGTTTTCCACTCATTACCCTTACAGATATATATTTAGTAGTAAGCATCTTTTAAGTCTAGCTTTATACAAATTATTACTTTTCTTAATTTATCTAGTAATTTTAATATAAGGGGAAGAGGGGCTTTATCCTTCTTAGTAACCCTATTAAGGCCTTTATAATCTATATAAAGGCATAGTTAGCCTCCCTTCTTTAATATAAATAAAATTAAGGCTCTTACTAAACTTATTAATCTTTTTATTTAGCCTTTCTTTTATATATCTACTAAGTATTTATAAAAAACTTATAGCTTTTTCTTTACTAAGTTATAAATTAGTTCCTATAGTAGTATTTCTCTTTTTATTAATTCTATTACATAGGTTTTCCCTTTTAGTAAGGGTAGCCTACTAGCTAACTCCTTTAAAAACATATCTATAAATTCTTTATATTTTATTAAAAGCATTTTTATAGTAACCTCTTAGCTTATTTTATTTTTAACTAGCTCTTCCTAAGAGATAAATAGTTATACTATATATTAGCTAAGGATTAGCATTATACCTACTACTTTCTTTATATAGCAAATCTATTATAAGCTAGTAATTAGCTTTAGGTATTCCCTTATTACTAGGTGTCTCTAATAACCTAATACTTAAGATAGTACTTTTAGTTTATAGTTTATAGCCTAGTTTATTCCTAAGATTAGTCCCTCTTTTATATTTACTATATAATAATAGAGTTAATAGAATTTACTATAACCTATACTATTTATTATTTATACTACCCTATTAATAACACCTTAGTGCTTTAGTTTTATTAGTAAAGCGCTTTTTAGCTTTGCCTTATTTGCTTTTACCCTGCTTTAGTTAGCTTCTAATAGTAAGTTTAAATATATTATTAAGTTTATTGCTCTTAGGTTAAATAGTGTATTTATTATTACCTAGCTTTCTTCTTACTATAGTTTTATTTTTATTCTTATTTAAGAGTTATTAATTTTATCCTTAAAGTCCTTAATTTAGCTTAGGAGTTTAACTATAATAACATATCCCTAGGCATATACTATTATTACTAGTATTATATTTAGGTCTATTACTTGCACTACTTTCTTATAGTTACTATAGTATAAACTTATTATATGCTTATTTAATCTACATATCTTATAATTAGGTGCTTTATAATAAGGAGTAATATGGCTGTATTTTTTATATTTAAAGCAAGAATAAGATTACTAGCTTTAGGTTATTTCTTTCTTACTACTTATTCCCTACTTATCCTTTAATAGTAATATTAACCTAGCTTATTTCCTATAAGAATAAGGTCTCTTATTATAGCCCTTAATAATTACTTCTACCTTATAACCCTATTTAATAAGGTATACCTAAGACTTAAGAAACTCCTAGCTAAGGACCTGCTTTCTTATTATATAGTTTAAGCTATTAATAAATATATAAATTTAAATTCTCTTAAGAATATCTTTAAGTAGCTTTCCCTTTATTTTCCCTTAAATCTTAATAAATATTATAAATAGCTAATTATCTTATTATTATAATTTTAATAGTGCCTTTATTGCTTTTAAGTAGCATGCATTCTTATTTATTACTCTATTCTTTAGCTATATAACAAAGTTTTTCTAGCTATAATTATTAAAGTTTATAATATTATTTATAGCTATATACTTATTTTATTATTACTTTGCTTTCTCTGCTAGATAGCTGCTAGTATAGGTAACCTTAGTTAAGTTATTTATAAAGGTTGCTTTATTTATAATAAAAGCTACGTTTAGGTTTATAAGAAAGGATTATAAGTTCTTATAGCTATTTTCCTTATTAACTAAGGCTTTTAATTATACTTTTATAAGGCTATATTATAGGTAAGTTACTATTAATTAATTATCTAAAGTATTTATTTAAAAAGAAGTAGTTAGGCTAAGCTCTTTAAGTATAGCTACTAAGAGGTTTATTAAGTCCTGCTATATTTTCTTAAGTTAAGTATACTTCTAGATAAGGCATAGCTTCTTTATAGCTTTCTTAAGTTTTTAGTCTAACTCTTTTTCTTTATTAGCCTATATATTAATATCTTAAATTTAAATATACTAGGGTTTAGTCCTATAATACTAATTACTTATAGTGCTATTAAGGTAAGTTTATTTTATTCTTATAGGTTTTTTTATTTTACCCTTTAATATAAGTATAGGGATTTCTAGTTATAGTATAATATTTTATGCTATAGTAATACCAGAGCTGCTTCTATTTTTATTAAATTTATTTAATACCTGTGTAGTTACTATATTAATATAACTACTTACTTATATATTTATTTTTTAGGTTAATATCTTTATTAAGCTAATAGTTTATTATTCCTATAGAAAAAAGCAAATATTTTATTATAGTTAAAGGTTTACTAGTAAAGTAAAGGCTATAGTTAAGTATAGTTACGGCTAAATAGCTATAGGTAAGGTTAGTAATATAAATACTATATTCACTGGCCTCTCTATCTCTTTATAAGGCCTGTCCCCCTATATACCTATGCGCAGCTAGGGCGTAGCTTGCCCTAGTGGGTCTCCATACTCTCACGCTCTTGTCTCGTGACTCTCCTGACAATAACTCTAAAAAGGAATGGATTTTCACTAGTATTAATAGTATTATTAAGGTAGTATAAAATAAATTTTATATAAGGATAGAGGATATAATAATAAAGCTTAAGTAGGCTAAATATACCTAAGAAAATGTTATAAATAGTATCTTTATTTAAGACTTTATAGCTTAAATTTTTTAGTATACTAAAGTAAATAAAGAAATAATAAATTTATAGCTTTTAGTATACTTTAAAATAAAATTATATTTAGAGCTAAAGAAGCTATACTTAGATCCTACTAAAGGCATAAAGCATAATAAATACCTTAATATAGTAAATAAAAAACGCCGTAATTTATATTAAGAAATAAAAGAGTAATAAAAGTCCTATTACTAAAAAAAGACTAAAAGAATAATAAAAGCCTACCTTTATAATAACAAATCCTTAGACTTAAATAAATCTAAAGGTAAAAGAGTAAAGGCCTACTAAAATTATTATTATAAAAATTATAACTAAAGGAGAGGAGACTATTTCTAATAAGATAACTTTTAGTAATAATATCCTTATTATATATGCTTTAAAAAGAGATTAAGCAGCCTAAGGGATTATAATTAGGGAGACTAAAGAAGGCTACTAGTTTTATACTAAAAATAGGTTTATTAAAATAAACTACTATAGGACTAGAATTAACCTTAAAGGTCCTAGTAGTATAATAATAATAAATTATACTAACTAAAAGTTAAAAAAAAAACCTTATAAAAAAGAAAGCAGACTCTTAAACTAAAAAAGGCAGGGCCTATAGCTAAGAAAATAAATCTTAAGGAGATAATAAAGGAAAAGAAAGATCCTTAAAGAAAGATTAAGAAGGAAATTAATCTAGAAAGTAATAAAACCCTTACTTAAGAAATTAATTCTGCTTAAGATAATTTAGGTAATAGGAATATTTAAATTAAGAACCTTATAAAGTTATAATTCTAAATAATAATCCTAATACTAAAGAATAAAAGTAGTATTTAGTAGACTCTAAATACTATTTAGCTAGAGAAGGAAGTCTATTAAATAATAATAAAAATAATAAGTTAAACTTTATAAATATGTATTTTATAGTAAAAGGTAGCAAAGCATACCTGATGTTTAACTATAACTCTAAAAAAAGGGAGGTTAAATCTAATTTTATTAGCGCTTTTTATATAGTAAAGGAGGGAGACTTAGACTAGGAAAATCTTACCTTTTTAATTATAGTAACTAGTAAAATAAAGGATTTTAATAGAAAAAGGCAAAAAGAGCCTAAGGAAGAGAAGGAAATTATTAAAGCTTTTATAACTAAAGTTAATATTATACCAAATACTGCAACTTATAGTTTAAATAAGCTAATTTTAATAGGAGGTCTATAAGAAGACTAGGTAATTAAGGCAGTATTTAGACTACAGGAGATTAATATTAAAGAAAGAAAGCAGATAAATACCTTCCTTAAAATGCTAATTTAATTTTATAATAAGGGACCTAACTATATAATCTGTGTAAACACTGGAATATTATTAATTCTAGCTAATAAATAGTAGCTTTAGTAACATAGGATAAATATAAAGTAGGAGAAGCAAGACCTAAAACTAGTAATAAAAGTAGCTTTAGCCTTTATTATTATAAAAAGGGCTACTTTTAACTTTTATATTTTAGAAGTTATAAGAGGAAAAAACATCTAAGGGCACTTTATAGTAACTATAAATATTATACTAAACCTAGGACTAAAACTATTAATTAGTATAAGCTTCCTTTATAGCTTTAAAGTAAAAATTAATTTTATTAATCTAAGGTTAGTCTTTAGGTTAGTATATAATATAATAGTACTAGGATAGATATTTTAAGATACTTACTATATACTAGCTTAATAGGTAATAGTAGCATATAATATTATAATTCTACTAAACTTAATATATTAAGTGCTAGTTATATAAAAGGATCTTCCTAGTAAAGAGAAGACTAGTATTTATTATATTATATTATTTAATTCTATCTTCCTAAATAACATTCTTAACTAGGAAGATAAGAAAAGAATACTAATAGTAAATAACTCTAATAGGGCTATATAGATTAAGCAGAACAGCAAGGTTAGTTAACTTAAGGCAGCTATAAGCCTTAATTTAAATTTTACTATTCTGAACATTTACTAATATATAGTATTTTTTAGTAAAGATATTAAGACAGAAAAGATAAAAGAGAGTCTAGAAAATCCTAATAATAATCTGGATCTAAAAGTTATTAATAAAGGTATTTTATTATATAAAGTATCTTGCTTAGAGGATATACCTTTTATTAAAAACAAGTTTAGAGTGTAAATTGCTAATATTAATCCAGAAGCTACTACTAAGTTACAGAATCTAACTAATAAATATAATATTTATTATAATAAAAAAGTGGTACTAATGCTAGAAAAGGACAAGATAAGAGTTAACTTTATTAATAGCTAGCAGAACTAGGTTAAGCTAGCAAGAAAGTACCCTCTTAAGCATAGAGACTAGGAAACATTTACTAAAGTCTATAATACTATATACCTAGCAGGTAGGATGTTTTAATTAATAAAGCTAGCACCTATGGCCTACCCTGGTTTTATTATTTAGAGAAATATAAAGAAGACTAAGAAAGGTTAAGTTATTATAAATGCTAGACCTCTTAATAATATTACTATACTAGATGTATATCTGTTGCTAGACTAAGGTAATATTATATAAAATACACACAGTAAAAAGTAAAAATTAATTTTTAATATAATAGGTTTTTTTTACTAGCTTTTAGTACAAGAGAAACACTAGAATTATATAGTAATAATTTTAGAAAGGGGGCTAGAAGCATTGCAAGTTGCATTAATAGGGTATAAGAATTTGCTAGCTTTTATATAATAATTTATAGATTGCATTTTTTAACTGTACTAAAGTTTTATTTATATTTATATTAATAATATTATTATCTTTTTTAACACCCTTAAGGACTATCTTAAATACCTTAAGATAGTCTTAAAAGTCTTAAAGGAAAACAAGGTATATATTATAGTAACTAAGTCTTTTATTAAATATTATTTAATCTAACTTCTTAGATTTATAGTTAATGCTAATAAAATTATTAATATAAACAATAAAATTAAGTCGTTTTAGTAAATAGAAATTCCTTATAACTTATCAACCTTAGAGACCTTTATTAGTATAGCAGGATTCCTAAGAGCAGGAATCCCTTAGTTTAACTTATAAATTTAACTACTATAAACCTAAAAGACAGCACTTATGCGTAAACTTTATAAATATAATAAGTTGCTAGTAAGAGCCTTAAAGCAGGTATATAAAAAAAAGGCCTAAGAAAAATCCTTTATCCCTATAAAAAATAAAAAAGCAGCCTTTAAAGCACTAAAAACCATGCTTTATAAGAAAATACTACTATAGCACTATAATTTAAAGTAATTATTATTTTTTAAGATTAATGCTTATAAGGAAGGTTTTAGCTTATATGCTTTCTAACTATATAAGGAGTAGGACAGAAAAGGCATACTTAAAAAGGATATTATAGCTATAAAACTTTATTTAATCCTTTTTCTCTTTTAATTAATATCTATAGCTAAGAAGCAGTATAGATTAATAAAGGCAGAGGTAGCTATAATTGCTTAGGTAATGTAAAAACTATAAAAGATAGCTTAATCTAACTATTATTTAGTTAATATTCTAACTAACTATATACCTACTAAAGAAATTATTAAACATACCTCTTTAGCTATAATAAACCTTAATAAGGCAAACCTAAAATTAGCTAAGGTAGCGAATTATTTGTTATAGTTTAAATTATAAGTGACCTATATACTAGGAGTCCTTAATATTATATCTAATGCCTTATTATAACTTCTAGTAAATATTAGCTACTATAAGGCTATAAACCATAGTATATATAATAAATTAGATGCCTGCGTGTACTTCTGTTAGAATTATTAGGCAGTGGCTATAATGGATAACTTACTAAAGAAGGAGATATTAGCAGGGTATAAAATTAACCTATAATATCATTAGATAATTAAGAGCATTAAAGATTTTTAATAAAAGCAGCTAAAGTAAGGACAGAACTAACTATAAATTCTACTTTATAGCTAGGACCTTACAGATAAAGGCCTACTTTATTATAAAAATAAAGAAGGGCTTAAATAACTATACATTCTAAGTAGCTATATTAAAACTATACTAAGAACTACACATAATAACTATTACTACTTTGAAATTAGTAGAATAATAAAAGGTCTATATAGTGTTTATTTTCTAAAGATATTTAAGCAAATCCAGAAGTATACAGCATATTACATAACTTATTAGGAAAACTTTATCTTAAGGGATAAAGCAACTAGAGAAATAAGACCTTTATAGTTAAAGCTAATACTATTTTATATAATTTCCCTAGACTTTATTACTAACATACCAGAGGTAGACTTAGTAAACACTATATAGGCTATAAAAAGATACTTAAAGTATAATTCCCTTTACCTAGTAAACTATTTATTTAGTAAAAGGACCCTTTTAATTCTAGGGAATATAATATATTTAGTATCTATATAGGTAGAGCTGCTTCTTTAAGCTTTATATATTATAAACTAAGGACTACTAAAGTAAATAGTTAGTAATAAGAACCTTAAGTTCATTTCTAAGGTTTAGTAAGCAATATTTACTAAGCTAGGAGTTAAATTCCTAATAATAACTGCCTACTACCTATAAATAAATAGAGCAGCTAAACAGAAAAACTAGATAGTAATAATAGCCATTTGCTATTATATTATAATAAATCTAACGGTACTATAGGTATTAATCCTTCTAGCTTTATAACATTATCTTAATAATATAATAGCTATAGCTATTAACTAATTGCTTAATAAGTTATTATATAGGCTTAAACCACTAAATCTTATTAACCTTTTCCTAAAGCAAGCAATTTCTAACTTACTGCTAAGGAAAGAGGACTTAAAGGCACTTTACAAGCTTTATTAGAGAAAGGCACAACTTATAATAACTACTATAGCCGCCCTATTTAAAATCAGATATAATTCTTAACATAACCTAGTGGATATTAATATTAAAAATATAATATACTTATAACTATATAAAGAATACTAGCTTTTAGGAAAGCTAAAGAAGAAATAGTTACTATAAAGAGCAGGACTATATAAGGTTCTTAAAAAGGTAAATCCTTTATTATACTAACTTGAATTTCTACTAACCTTAAAGGTATACCTAGTAGTATTAATTATATATATTTAGAAACTATACTAAGGTAAAGATCCCTTTAGTAAGAAGGAAATACCCCCTTTACTAATTAATCTTAAAGGGAGCAGTAAAGCTAATTACTAGGAAATTAAGTAAATTATCTTATATAAGATAAAAATCTACTACACTAAGGGATAAAGCCCTAAGGTAGCTTACTTAGTAAGATAAAAAGAATATACTACTAAAGACAACTAATAAATTAATAAAAGCAAGATAAAGGTAAACATATTAGAGTTAATAAATGAATATCTAAAGGAGCATTTAATTAACTAAAATGAGAAATATAGGAAAAAGGGGCTTATAAGGCAGGAATACTAACAATACCTTAAGGTTAGCAGAATCTAACATCTTACAGGACCCTACGTAATTACTACAGCGGAAAACACGTGACCCTATTTTCCCTACAACACCACTTATAATTTTACTTTACTTTTTACTTAACCTCTTATTTACACTTTCTAACACCCTAGATTTTCCTGTTTTTCTTTATTTTTTAACCTTTTATTCTTGCTTTTAACTATTATGCACTTTAAGTTTTCTTTTATTTTATTTTATTTTTAACTATTATTGCCCTTATGCAAACGTTTCTAATACATATTATAAGAGATATAGAGAATAAGCTCTATACTAAGGTTTTTAACTCTAATATCTTAGTTAAGTTTTTACTATTCCTTAGATAAAAAGGAATAATAATAACTAAGTTAGTAAAGCCATCCCTTAAAAGGAACCTAGTAAGGAAGGCTAGAAACGCTATCTCTAATATATATAGCTAGTTAACTAAGGCTTTATAAGAGAATAAGCAAAGGGAGAAGGCATATGCCGACCTTATAAATGCTTATTAATGCTATATAAAAATTATAGCTTAGGATAAGAATAAGAATAAGAACTTTAGTGTAAATACTAATTATAAGAATAACGTTTTTAATATTAATATATTTAGTAAGATGCTTAGTCCTAAAGGATAAATAATAGTAAAGCGCCTTTAAAATACAAGAAAGAGCAAAATAATTACTAATACCCTTATAATAAAAAAGACCCCTGCTAGTAATTTAAGTTAAGATCCTCTTATAACTATATAAAAAATATAGAATAAACTAAAGGAACTAGACTTTAGTAAGCTAATTTACTGTTTTAGTTATATAAATAAATACTACTAGTACTAGGAGCTAGAGTTATTTACAGAAGGTAGCATAAGACTAGAGCTGTTTAAAACATAGTAATACTAAGCTAGAGATAATATATAAAGCATAATAAATGCTATTTATACCTGCTTTAAAGATTTTATAGCCTAGGGGGTGTAAATTAATAAAGATAGAGTCTTAGTTATAAAGACAGACCTTATATATATAATGTAGATTAGAGTAGTATAATAGATTTTCCTTATAAAGGAATCCATTCTAGCAGGTAATAATAATAGGCAGAAAAAGACTAAATGCCTAGCTAATACCCTAGTTATTTAAAATGTAAAATACTATATTAAGCAAGCTATAGTACGTTTCCTTAATAGCAGATAAACAAATAACTAAGCTAGATTTAGAGTATAGTAACTAGAAATGCTATTAAAAGAGAAAGTACTTATAGCTAGATATTATAATAAGTTAGGAGGCATTAATAGCTTTATAGCTAAAGCACTTACTACCTTAAGATAAGTTAATCTCTTAAGCATAGGCTTTTAATAGGTAATTATTAATACTAGTAAAGAATACAAAACTACAACTACTTAATAGAATACTAACATACTAAGGAAGGAACTAGCGGACCAGAGGAATTTAATCTAAGAATTAGCTAAATAATATAAGCTAATAAGCAAAGCAGTGGCTAAGAAGACTATTTTAAAAGAAATAGAGTTAAGATTAGCAGACTAAGCCTTTAATATTTAATTTAGTAAACTTAAAGATAAAACTAATATACTTAAAGGGGATATTAAGTCCTATAAGGAGTCTTTTAGTATAGTAAAAACTAGTCTTAAAATTATAAATAGGTATATTATAAGGACCTTAGCTAAAGTAATAGTACTAAAAGATAAGGCTAGAGATATAAAGACTATTAAGCCTATTCCTTAAACGCCCCTGCCAGATTCTATAGCTAGAAAAATAAACTTACCTGCAGAAAGCAAGAATTTAACTAATTTGCCTAAACCAAAGTTACCTGCTAGTAAAAGAATAAGGTTAGCTATAGGAGTAATAAAGGTAACTATATTAAACACAAGCTTAACTAAGTTATTATTAAAAAAGGCAAAACAAAAAACGCCTTCTAAAAATAGGCATAATATTAGCAGTACTATAAAAAAGCAAAAGATAATAGTGGATCCTATAAATAAGAACACAGAATTAGCTAAAATACTAAATAAATAAGAGACCCTTATGTAGTAGTATAAAGACTAAAATGTTACTTATATATTATACTATTTAATGCTAAATATAGTCTATAAAAATTTTACTAAGCAGATTACTGTTTAATTATATTAAATATATATAGCTTAGATTAAAGGTTTAGCTATATTATAAAGGGCATTTAGATAGATAGATTAATTATAGGAAAAGTAATATCTAGAGGACTATTGCTTTCCTTATAGTTACTATGTTATATAGCTTAAATAAGGGAAATTCACCTTTAGTAAGAATAAGTTAGCATAGCCAGTAGCTATTTTCTGCCTAAAAGTAACAATACCCTAATAATGCTTATAGAACCACCTTTAATATGCCTGTTTTAAACGCATAAAGAACCTTTATATATAAAGTTAAAAGTAGAGAATAACTTAAGATATCTAATATATCTTAAGGAAGGGCATAGGCTACCTCTCTTATATTTAAGAGGAGAGCCTCTCTTCCTATAGCTTAAATTTTCCCCTTTATATAGCTTTCCTTTATTAGTTTACTAAGTTTTTAAAGGTAAGAATATTTTTATTTTTAGTTTAACCTAAGCTTTTTCCACCTTTTTATATAAGTTATTACTATAGTCTAAAGTTAATAGCTTTATTATAATATAACTATAACACTATAGACAAAAGAGTTACTTATAATATAGCAACTCCTAGCTATATATAACTAAAGGTTACTAGTAATACTTATAACTCTTTAAATAGTTTTTTAGTACTAGGAGAAGTAGCTATTAGAAATCTTATATATTAGGATACTATAATCTAGGATTTTATAGTTATTACCCTCTAATAAGCATATATATAATAGGGCCTATCTCTAGCTTTAAGTAAATATATAAAAACTATATTACTATTTATATAAGCTAGGCTGCCTAACGCTAAGGTTTACATCTAAGCAGTGCTAAAATAAGTATATAAGTTAGCAAAACTAACTTATCTTATAGTTACTTATAGCACTTATAGCTATAATAATTAAAACAGCTAAATAAGGCAGATTACAAGCAAGATCTAGTAACTAGGCATTAAAGCTATTATATAAATATTAGGTAAAGACTTATAATAAGTAATAGGGCTCCTTAGATAATAACACTGCCTAAAAGAGATTGCCTGTAATATAATATAAATCCTATAACTATAAGAGGATTATTAAGACATTTAACTATTATATAATAAATAGCAAGTCTGAAGTTTCTTTATAGAAAGTATAATAATAAATAAGGGCATTCTAATAAAACTAATAAGGATAGGCTATAAAGGGGCAGTCGCATCTTTGTTCGCTTAAGCATATATATATTCCCTAGCTAAATAAAGGATTATAACTACTAAACAATAGAACCTACTCCTAAGGCTAGAGAGTTAGGTTATAAATTTATAAGAGAGGGACGCCTTAGAATTTAACATGCTTATTAAGGTTATAAGCATTAATGCTATTATAATAATAGGTTTAATACAGGCATAGTATAAGTAGATAAAGGCTTTCTAAGATCTATATCTCTATTAGCAAATTATAATATAAATTTGCAAAGCTTATATAAATAAGGACTTTAAGAAGTAAATACCTAGGTATAACTAAGATAAATCTAACTATAGTTAATAGGTTTATGCCTCTTAAATTAAATTTCCTTTTATTAAGGGTTATTTTTACTTAAACTAAGATATTCTTTTATTATTAAATTTTAAGAGTAGTTATTATTAGTTTATTTATTACTATTAAGCAGTGTTTCTAGTAGATTAAATGCAACCAGACTAATATAGAGAAGAAAATATTATAAATTAAATTGCTTTCTTTTATAAATAAAAGTTTTTCTTTATTTATATTAACTTTAGCTTAAATAGATCCAGAGGATAACTAGGATAGTTATTTTTAAGGGAAAGGTACTTATTATAAAATAATCTGTAATGTCGGATCCCTACTTATATAGAACAGATTTATTATATAGCTAGTGAATAATAACAACTTATACATAACAATGCACTTAACTATATAACTTAATAGTAGTATATACAGGTGCGTTTAATGACCCTTTTATAATAACATTAATAACAGCTTTACGGTTGCTTCCAACCGACTACGTGACGATCCCACCACGTAACACCTTAGGTCTTAGTAATGCTAAATTCTTTGATTATAAAGAGGTTAAGTTGAAAAATACTGGATTTCTTGTAAAGCCAAAGCAACGCCTAGAGAAATCAACACCATTAATATTTAATAGTTGCATTTTAAGCGAAGCTAATAATAATACCTTCTTCTTATAATAAAAGGCATAAGGAAAGAAGTTATCAGAAGTTAACTAGGATAATTATATATAGTATATTAAGCAAAGGGCTTAAGGTGTATACATTACTCTTATCTGCCAACCTAAAGCCTCTTATAATCTTTCTGTTACTACCTAAAGTTAATAACTAGAATCTAATAATATAATAAAGCTTAATAAGAGGCTTAAGTAGCAAATAAATAATTAAAGCCGCGGACTTTGCTATATGCCTTTATCACTTAAAAATGCCTTTCTTTATGTTTTTATTAATAGCTCCTTTACTAATAATAAAGACCTTAGCTTATAGCTTAGCTATATAATAATTCTTAGTAATAAAGAAAAGAATATTAATACCTCTAAATTCACACTTATAGGCAATATTATAACCTATAGCTCTATAAAATCTAAAAGAGTTATAAGAAGCGCCTTAGCATTAGAGCTATATAAAATGGTTTAAGGAGTTAATATTACTTATATAATAAGTATAACTTTAAGGATTATTACTAATTAATTAAATAAGCTAAATATTCCGATTGTAATATGTACTAATTCTTTTTTATTATATAAGTATATTATTAAATTAAGCACTATAAAGAAAAAGAGGCTTATAATTAATATTATAGCGCTATAACAATTATATAAGCAAAGGGAAATCGCGGAAATCCATTAGATAAATAGCCATAATAACCTTACTAATATAATAATAAAAGCCTTTTTAAATAGAAGTCTTAAGACCTTTATAACTAAGAATAAGGCTTAGATTTAAGTGAAAGGTTAGGTAAAGAGACTAATATCAGATGTTAAAGCTAAAGCTAATTAATTGCGTAATAAAGAATTTAAATGTAATAAATCTAAACATAATTAATTAAGGGACTTTAAGGATGCTTTAAACTAAGGAAAAGTTATTTATTTAGGTAATTTTTCTTATATATTACAACGTTATTAATTTCTCCTTATTTATTGATTTTTACGGATTTATTACGTGTTTTAGAGCAATTTCTCTTTTTTAATAAAAAGAGAGTTTGCAAGTATTAGAATCACTTATCTAGAGGATAAAAGGGATATATAATAGTAACTAGGAATTATAGGTTATATACATAATGCACATGCCCTAATTAGCTGGATTACTATGTTATATAACCTAGGGCAGTACTATAGCCACAACACTACACATCTGCATTGTCCCCCTCTTTTCCCCCTTTAGATAATTATAACCATATAGAAATTAGACCTTTGTTACCCCCCCTTTTGCTGCAGCAATCATACCCTGTGAAGCCAACAATAAATATTAGGCAAAGACCTGTAATAAGTAGTAAAGCTCTTTAGATAATAATACTAGCTAGGAGAGATTACTTATAATATAATATAAATCCTATAACTATAAGAGAATTACTAAGATATTTAATTATTATATAATAAATAGCAAGTCTAAAGTTTTTTTATAAAGAGCATAATAATAAATAAGGGCATTCTTATAAAACTAATAAGAATAAGCTATAAAGGGATAGCTATATTTTTGTTTACTTAAGTATATATATATTCCCTAGCTAAATAAAGAATTATAATTACTAAGTAATAAAACCTACTCCTAAAGCTAAAAAGTTAAGTTATAAACTTATAAGAAAGGGATACCTTAGAATTTAATATGCTTATTAAGGTTATAAGTATTAATACTATTATAATAATAGGTTTAATATAGGTATAATATAAGTAAATAAAGGCTTTTTAAGATCTATATCTTCATTAGCAAATTATAGTATAAATTTATAAAGCTTATATTCATGTACGCTAGGTAGCTAGAGCCACTATCTAGTTCATTGACTATCTTCTTAATACAGGAAAAACCCTAAAATAGGAGAGAAAACCTATATTCCTCTATATAGCTCCTGCTAAGCCTCTACTATAGAGTCTTTATTATTTTCTACTATTAGTATAAGATATTTACTAGTTCCCCTAGAACTATAAATAATAACAGAAGTATGGTTATGCTTTATATAAAAGGTTAGTATATTAGTAAAAACCCCCTTATAAGTACCTCCCCTCCTAACCTAGCTCTTTCTCCTTTAATCCATTAGTTCTATTGCCTCTATCCCCTTTTCTAGCCTTATTATTACATATTTACTATACCTTATAAAGCTTCTTAGCTAGCTTATACTACTAAAGTTACCTAATTAAAAGCACCTACTTTATAATAATTAGTATAAGCTTCTTATTATTTAGTACTGCCCTAAGTTCCCTTAGGTCTCTTATTATAGGCATTACTAGAATTAGCCTTAGATAGTTATATTCTAGACATAATAAAATAAGGTAGTAAATATCCTTATCTTCTCCCTAGTATTAATATATTAGTAATATTACCTTAGGCACCTATCTGCTATAAAGGAAGGCATTTAGCCTGATTTTTTCTGTTTAAAGCTATACTAAGGCCATGGATTTATGCTTAAGCAGGCTATTATAAAGCCTTGCTATTTTCTTTATACTTTTAAAATTAGGTTTCTTATCTATTGCTATTACTTTTACCTATTCTCTTCTTACTTAAGCCTTATATTTCTACTATATCCATTATTTTTCCCACTTCCTCTTTAATTCCTACTTAGCTATAAGGCTGCTAAGGAGGGGGAGGGGGGCATTAGAAAACACTATATAAAGGTTATGCTAGCGGCCTCTTCCTTAGCATTATAGCTATATTGCTATTAACTTATATACCTACTATATCTTCTTACTTATACTATTATCCTTAAGTCTTTAATAGAATTATTACTTAATATAATTAAGGTATAAATCTACCAGCAGTACTGCTACTTCTGTCTCTAAGAGTATTACTAGTATTACCTTATATGCTTTTATAACCTACTTTAAGTATTTATTCTATTCCTTTATAAATACTTTTACTACCCCTTTTACTATCCCTTTTAACTTACTATAAGTATAATATATCCTAGCTTTATAAGCTAAAGTACTTCTTATTACTTATATATAAAGGGATCTTATATACTTTAGTTAGCATCCTTATATAAACATAGCTAGCGCTATAAGTGCTAACTTCTGCCGTAATAACTTAGTATTTACCTTCTTTATATAGGTTAACTAACAGAGCTTCTAGTAAATCTAAACCCCTAGAAATTGCATTAATTATATTAGTTATATTATTATGCCCCTAAGTTAGATTATTATTATAATTACTTGCCTCTTTTTTATAAAATAAATTAGCTTACTTTTCCCTAGGTTAAACCTTAGCCTGTACTCCTTTAACTACTTATTATATATTCTCTAGGCTTTTTTTAGTTATACTTTAGTCTCCTCTACTGTTTTTTTATATATTATAATGTTTATATTATTTAAAAACCCTAACATTAATATTAACTCTACTACTACTAGTTTTTAATATAGTAGTATAATATATAGCAGGAAGAGGATAGAAAATGCTAGTAACCCTTATAAAACCCCTATAATAACTTAGAATTCCTTAGTAAAACGTTTATTAAATACTAATTATAAGTGATATAATTCCTAAAGGAGCATTGACAACACCGCGAGTACGACGCGGTATCACGCCAAAAATAAAAAAGAAGCATAGAATTAAATTCCTTATTATTAATTACCCCCCCTAGTAATAGCATATTATATAAAGAGAGTAAGCAGTATAAGGGGTATAATAATTAATAAATTTTTATATAAACCTATAACTAATAAAGGGTAAGGTACTACTTAGGAAGAAATATTATACTAAAAAGAAAATTTTAAAGTAATAATAATATAAGAAAAACTAAAGAATAAAATAAAATTATTAAAGGAATTAATAATAAAAGTTATTTTAAAGGTAAAAATAATAAAAGTATAGGCTTTTATTAGAATCTTTATATAAGTTATTATAAATATAAGAAAAGAAATAGCCTAAGTAAAGACTAGTATAAAAAACCTAAAGGCTTTAATTATAAAAGTAGTTAATAATAAAATAGAAACTATAATTAAAAAGGCAATTAAGGAGGTAATAAAGGCTGCTTTTAAAACTAAATTAATAGTTAAGGGGACTTAAGTAATTATTATAGCTTATAAAGTTATAAAGTAAAATATAATAATATCTTTAGCCTAGACAGAAGGTATAGTAATACTAGCTTACTATTACTAAGAAGTAATAGTAAAAGGAAATACTATTAATAAAATAGTTAAAAATAAATTACTAAGAGAGATTATAAAGGCAGTAAATAGTATTATTAGTATAAAGGAAGTAGTAATAATATACTAACTATAAAGTAAAAATATAGTTATTATATTTACTAAAGTAAGGAGGAAGTAAAAGGAAAATATAGCTTAAGTAAGAATTACCTTTAGACTTATAGTAAAAGTAAATAGAAAGATATTTAATATAATTATTAAGGGATTCCTAATATAATTAATAAACCATATTATAATTAAGAATATAAGAAAAAATATTAAAAAGGAGAATAGCTTAAATATAATAAAAATAATAGTATAGAAACTAAAGGGAATAATAATAAGAGCACTACTAGTAGTTAGTATTAAGGGCACTAAGGTAGTAAACCGCTTATGCTATAAAAGAATAGTATACTAAGTAGAGATTTTTAATACTAAGCTATATAATAAAATGATTTAGCTAAAGTAATATTATAACTACTATAAGATTAGGTATATTACTAAATACTATAAGGAGGAAGTAAAATATAGTAGGTATACTACTAGAAAATACCCTAAGGGAGAAAGGACTTACTTAATATTAATAAGTAAAGTATAAAAAAGATACTTAAATTATATAGGAATATATTTAGTATAGTCTTAGCTATGCTTAGTAAGTAATAGTAGGTAGTAGTAGGCCTAGGAGGCTTATACTATAAGGCTATTATTCTTCTATAACTATTAGCTAAAAGCTATAATAACTACTATAAGCAAGGGTTATTATAAAGAAAAGACTAGGGAACTAATAGAAAGGTAGCTAAGAGAGAGAAGTATGTAACTAAGAAGCCCTTTTATAAAATAAACCTATAAGCTATAATTAGAATAATAAAAACTAGCAAAAAAAGGCATAATACTAGCCTTTTTATAACTAACTAGAGGGCAAAATAATACTAGAGGCAGCCTAACCAGGGTGCTCTAAAGCATATAATAAAGTATATAATTAAGGTTATATACTAGAATATATAAAAGAAAAGCAATTTAGTATACCTAGTATTAGGGCATAATATTAGCCCTAAGGTAATAGCTATTTAGGAACTAAGAGGCTATAATAGTATACTACTAAATCTATCTTAGGGTTACTATATATTAGTAATATATAGTAAAAGAATAGTAATTTATATATACTAAAAGGTTAAGGCTAGACTTTAAACTATAGGGAAAGAGGAGGACTAGTATAGTATTAAGCTATGTAAAATAAAGATATATAATATCTATTCCCTAGCTTATAATAAGGAGTAGTAAATGCCTTTATAATACTTTATTAATACCTAGGCAAAGGGCTAAAGTATATTTATAAGGGACTTTAACTAATATTATTCCCTATAAGATAAATTTAGCTAAACCTCTTAGGGGTATAATAAGATATTAGTATTTATAATAAGGTAGTAGCTTAGCCTAGTTATGCTATTTAAGGAAGTAATAAGGAGAAAACATAATAGCAGGGACAGCACTATTAACCATATATAGGCCACCTATAATATTAGCGTTGAATTTACTAGGCCAGTAGAAATTGCTAAATCTGACTATATGCCTTAGCTTATTAATATTAAAATAAGTAAGGAATTAAGTAATAGCCTAGGGTTAGTTTAGGGCTAGAGAATAGCAGATAAGAACCTTATTATAGTAAAGGCTTTAAACAGGCTTAGAAAGGAGGGGTTAAAGCTCCTGCTTAGTAACTAATAAGAAGTTAATAATTATATACAATAGCTTACCTACTAACTTACAGAGATAGCTAATATAATAGCACTTAAATAACCTTAAGGGCAAAGCAAGCTATAGCCTTAGTAGAATAAAAAGGTAAAGGATATAATAGTAAAAGCAAGATATACTAATAAGCAGTGGCAGTAATAATAAACATAGGAATTATAGCAGACTTTAATAAAAGCTATAAAAAAATAGGACTATATTATTAAAGAAAAGAAGAGGAATAGCTAGTAATAAGCAGTTAGTAAGCTATTTAGGTCTAAGGGGAGCCTTTAGACCTTAAAGCATTAGGCCTAGCTATAAAGTAAACTTCCCCTTAAGATATAATAAGTCCTGCTACTAACTTAGCTAAAAGAAGATAGTAAGGAGGAAATAGTAAAGGTTATATATAAGGGTAAAGTAAAGGCATTTATAGAAAGGTTCTTTCCTCTATCTATAGCTAGAGCTCTTAACTTAAGAAGAGAAAAAGGAATATAATACTATAGTAATAAACAAGTGGTTCCTATATTTACAGAAAAGGAAATTAAAGATATTATAAAGAATATAGTAAGTTAAAAAGCCCTAGGGCTAGATAAACTACTAATAGGTTTCCTTAAGCTATGCAGAGCAGCCTTAATATTATGCTTAATACACCTTACAAATGCATACTATAGGTTAGGACACTACCCGGCCTCCTTCTAGCAGGCAAAGGTAGTAGTTTTATATAAACCTAGGAAAACCCCTAAGGAGCTAGGCAGACTAAGGGAGTGGAGGCTAATATTACTATTAAATATAATAAGTAAAGTAATTAAGGGAGCTATTATAAGGAGGATTACTACTATAGCAGAGTAAGGCTATATACTACTAAATATATAAATAGGCAATAAGGCTAGTAAGTTAATAAAAATAGCTTTAAATATACTAATAAAGGTTATAAGAATAGTATAGTATTATTAAAAAATAGCATTTCTACTATAGCTAGATATTACTAGGGCATTTAATACTATTAGCTATAAATAATTAATCTATACTATAATAGAGTTAGGACTGCCAGGGTAAATAGCTAGATAGGCAAAGGGTTTTATATTAAAAAGAAGAGTATATTTAGTATTTAACAGATGTTCTACTAAGGAATTCTAAGTTACTATAAGGGTTCTATAAGGGTTACTAGCTTTTCCTATCCTTTTCTTACTATATATTACACTATTATATTAAAGGCTAGCAGTAGTAGAGTTAACACTAACATTAGGGTTCTTAGATAATATAAACATTATAGTATATAGAAAAACAGCAAAGGAAACTAAAGTATAACTAAAAAGAGCCTAGAAAATATATAAAGAGTGGTTAAAGGAGTACAAACTAAGGTTTAACCTAGGGAAAAGCAAGTTAATATACTTTATAAGGAAGAGGCAGGCAATTATAATAATAATCCGACTTAGAAGTATAATAATATAACCAACGCAATTAGTGCGATTTCTAGGGGTTTAGATCTACTAAAAGCTTCATTAATTAACTCATATAGAGAAGGTAAATGCTAAGTTATTATAGTAGAAGTTAGCCTTTATAGCGCTAGCTGCGTTAATATAGGGATGCTAACTAGAATGTATAAGATCCCTTTATACACAGGTAATAAGAAGCATAATAATATATAAAGCTAAAATATACTATACCTATAGTAAGTTAGAAGGGGTGGCACAGGGGGTAGTAAAGGTATTCATAAGGGAACAGAATAAATGCTTAAGGCAGGTTATAAGGGCATATAAGGCAATACTAGTAATACTCTTAAAGATAAAAGCAGTAGTACTACTAGTAGATCTATACCTTAATTACATTAAGTAATAATTTTACTAAAGACTTAAGAATAGTAGTATAGGCAAGAAGATATAATAAGTATATAACTTAATAGTAATACAGCTATAATGCTAAGGAAGAGGCCGCTAATACAACTACTATATAGCATTTTTAGATGCCCTCCCCCCCCTCCCTAATAGCCTTATAGCTAGATAGGAATTAGAGAGAGAGTGGGAAAAACAATAAATATAGCAAAGGCATAAGGCTTAAGTAAGAAGAGAAAGGGCAAAAGTAATAGCAGTAAATAAGGAACCTAATTTTAAGAGCATAAAGAAAATAGCAAGGCTTTATAACAGCCTGCTTAAGCATAAATCTACAGCCTTAGTATAGCTATAAACAGAAAAAATCAGGCTAAATACCTTTCTCTATAGTAAACAGGTGCCTAAGGTAATATTACTAATATGTTAATACTAGGGAGGAAATAAGAATATCTACTACTTTATCCTATTATGTTTAAAACATAATTACTTAAGGCTAATCCTAGTAATACCTATAATAAGAGACCTAAGGGAACTTAAGGTAGCACTAAATAATAAGAAGCTTATACCTATTATTATAAAGTAAGTGCTTTTAACTAGGTAACTTTAGTAGTATAGGCTAGCTAAAGAGCTTTATAAGGCATAGTAAATATATAATAATAAGGCTAGAAAAGGGAATAAAAGCAATAAAAATAATAAACCAAAGGAGGAAAAGCCAGGTTAGGAGGGGAGGTACTTATAAAGGGTTTTTACTAACACACTAACCTCTTATGTAAAGCATAACTATACTTCTATTATTATCTGCAGTTCTAGGGAACTAGCAGATATCTTATACTAATAGTTAAAAATAGTAAAGACTTTATAGTAAAGGCTTAGCAGGAGCTATATAGAGAAATATAGGTTTTCTCCCCTATTTTAGGGTTTTTCCTGTATTAAGAAGATAGTTGATAAACTAAATAGTGGCTCTAGCCACCTAGCGTACATGAATATATAATACTAATTATACTCTTTTTCTTAATATAAAACCCTTTACCTATTTAGCTATTTACCCTAGTAGTTCTAACTTTATTATAATATAAATTAACCTTTTATAGCTAATAGTATTAAACGCCCTAGTAATATCTAGCTATAGTAGAAATACTATTCCCTAATAATATTATACTATTTTTATAACCTTTATTAGTATATTTAAAGCTACCTCTATTAACCTACTAGCCCTATTACTTATTTATATATCTAGTAATATATAGCCTTCCTTTACTATAATAATAATCCTTCTTATAATAGCTCCCTTAATTACTTTACTTATTATATTTAATAGTAATATTAGCCTCTACCCCCCTAGTTTACTTAGCTCCTTAGGGGTTTTCCTAGGTTTATATAAAACTACTACCTTTACCTACTAAAAGGAGGCTGGGTAGTATTTTAAACTATAATATATATTTATAAGGCATATTAAATATAATATTAAGGCTACTTTATATAGCTTAAGGAAACCTATTAGTAGCTTATCTAGCCTTAAGGCTTTCTAACTTACTATATTCTTTATAATATCTCTAATTTTCTTCTTTATAAATATAGAAACCACTTAATTATTATTATAATATTATATCCCCTTCTCTCCCTCTAGGCCTAAAGCCCTAACTATAGATAAAAAAAAGAACCTTTTTATAAATACCTTTGCCTTATTTTTATATATAACTTTTACTATCTTCTCTTTACTATCTTTTCCTAGCTAAGCTAGTAATAAGACTTATTATATCTTAAGGGGAAGTTTACTTTATAGCTAAGCTTAATGCTTTAAGGTCTAAAGACTCCCTTTAAACCTTAATAACTTACTAACTACCTATTACTAGCTACTTCTTTTCTTTTTTAAGATAATATAGTCCTATTATTTAATAGCTTTTATTAAGGTCTATTATAATTCTTATATTTATTATTACTGCTACTACCTATTAGTATATCTTGCCTTTACTATTATATTCTTTACCCTTTTATTCTACTAAGGCTATAGTTTGCTTTACCCTTAGGGTTATTTAAGTACTGCTATATTAGCTATCTTCATAAGCTAGTAAGTAAGCTATTATATATAGTTATTAACTTCCTACTAGTTATTAAGCAAAAGCTTTAACCCTTTTTTTTTAAGCCTGTTTAAAGCCTTTATTATAATAAAGTTCTTATTTACTATTCTCTAACTTTAAATTAACCCTAGGCTATTACTTATTTTCTTATTTATCTTAATACTAATAAGCTAAGGTATATAGTTAGATCTGGCGATTTCTACTAGCTTAATAAATTTAATACTAACATTATAAGTAGTTTATATATAATTAATAGTGCTATTCTTATTACTATATTCTCTCCTTATTACTTCCCTAAATAGCATAACTAGGCTAAGCTACTACCTTATTATAAATATTAATATCTTATTATATCCTTAAAAGGTTTAGCTAAATCTGTCTTATAAAGGATAATATTAATTAAAGTCCCTAATAAATATACTCTAGCCCTTTACCTAGGTATTAGTAAAGTATTATAAAGGTATTTACTACTCCCTTTTATATACTAAGAAGTAAATATTATATACCTTTATTTTATATAGCTTAATACTATACTAGTCCTTTTCTCTTCTTATTATCTAAAGTCTGGCTTTAACCTTTTAGTATATATAAATTACTATTTTTTTGCTATATATTACTAATATATAATGCCCTTAAAATAAATTTAGCAGTATATTATTATAGCCTCCTAGTTCCTAAATAGCTATTACCTTAGGGCTAATATTATACCCTAATACTAAATATACTAAATTACTTTTCTTTTATATATTTTAGTATATAACCTTAATTATATACTTTATTATATACTTTAAAGCACCCTAGTTAGGCTAGCTCTAGTATTATTCTACCCTTTAGTTAGTTATAAAAAGGCTAGTATTATGCCTTTCTCTGCTAGTTTTTATTATTCTAATTATAGCTTATAGGTTTATTTTATAAAAAGGCCCCTTAATTATATATTTCTTTTTCTTAGCTGCCTTTCTATTAGTCCCCTGGTTTTTTCTTTATAATAACCCTTACTTATAGTAGCTATTATAGCCTTTAGCTAATAGTTATAAAAAAACAGCAGCCTTATAGCATAAGCCTCTTAAGCCTACTACTACCTATTATTACTTACTAAGTATAGCTAAGACTATACTAGATATACTCTTATATAATTTAGGTATTTCTCCTATATTTTACCTATTAATATTAAGTAAGTTCTCTCTCTTTTAAGGTATTTTTTAGTAATATACTTACTATATTTTACTTTCTTCTTATAGTGCCTAGTAATATACTTAATCTTATAGTAATTATAATATTACTTTAAGTAAATTATCTTATTATATAGCTTAGTATTAAAAATCTTTACTTAGTATACTATTCCCTTATAGTATAAGTAGTTTACTACTTTAATACCCTTAATACTAACTACTAATAATACTTTTATTATTATTTCCTTTAGCTTTTATATTATTATCTTTATTATACTTAAGTTATTCTCCTTTTTAATATTTTTCTTTATATTCTTAATTATAATATAGTTTATTAATTATATTAGGAATCCTTTAATAATTATATTAAATATCTTTTTATTTACTTTTACTATAAGTTTAAAGGTAACTCTTACCTAAGCTGTGTTTTCCTTTTACTTTCTTCTTACTTTAGTAAATATAATAACTATATTTTTACTTTATAATTAACATATTACTACTGCCTCCTTTATACTAATAGTGCTATTTACTGCCTTTATAATCTTTCTTAGTAATTTATTCTTAACTGCCTTACTAATAGTATTTTCCTTTACTATTACTTCTTAGTAATAGCAGGCTAGTATTACTATACTTTCTAATTAGGCTAAAGGTATTATTATATTTTACCTTATAACTTTATAAGCTATAATAATTACCTAAGTCCCCTTAACTATTAATTTAGTTCTAAGAATAGCCTTTATTACCTTCTTAACTGCCTTCTTAACTATAGTTTTTACTTTATTATTAACTACTTTTATAATTAAAGCTTATAGGTTTTTTATATTAATCTTTACTTAAGCTATCTTATTTCTTATATTTATAGTAACTTATATAAAGGTTTTAATAAAAGCTTATACTTTTATTATTTTTACCTTTAAAATAACTTTTATTATTAATTTCTTTAATAACTTTATTTTATTTTTTAGTTTTTCTTATACTATTATTACTTTAGAATTCTCTCCTTAGTATTATATTTTTTCTTAAATAGTACCTTACCTTTTATTAGTTATAGATTTATATAAAAATTTATTAATTATTATACCCCTTATACTACTTACTTCCCTTATATAATATATTATTACTAAGGGGGGTAATTAATAGTAAGAAATCTGATTCTGTGCTTCTTTTTTGTTTTTAGCGTAATACCGCATCGTATTCGCGGTGTTGTCCTCTCTCAATCCTAAAATCAGTTATAAAGCTTATATAAATAAGAACTTTAAGAGATAAATACCTAGGTATAACTAAGATAGATCTAACTATAGTTAATAGGTTTATGCCTCTTAAATTAAATTTCCTTTTATTATAGTTTATTTTTACTTAAACTAAAATATTTTTTTATTATTAAATTTTAAGAGTAGTTATTATTAGTTTATTTACTGCTATTAAATAATGTTTCTAGTAAATTAAATGCAACTAGACTAATATAGGGAGGAAATATTATAAATTAAATTGCTTTTTTTTATAAATAAAAAGTAATGGTTTTACAGGTGTGATTGCTGCAGCAAAGGGGGGGGGGTAACAAAGGTCTGATTTCTATATGGTTCTAATTATCTAAAGGGAAAAAAGGGGGATGATATAAAAGTGTGGTATTATAGCCATAGTACTGCCCTAGGTTATATAACATAGTAATCCAGCTAATTAAAGCATGTGTATTATGTGTATAACCTATAATTCCCAGTTACTATTATATATCCCTTCCATTCTCTAAATAAGCAATTCTAATACTTGCAAACTCTCTTTTTATTAAAAAAGAGAAATTGTTTTAAAACATATAACAAATCCGTAAAAATCAACAAATAAGCAAAAATCAATAACTAACGTAATACATAAGAAATATTACCTAAATAAATAACTTTTCCTTAGTTTAAAGCACTCTTAAAGTCCCTTAATTAATTATATTTAAATTTATTGTATTTAAATTCTTTATTATGTAATTAATTAGCTTTAGCTTTAACGCCTAATGTTAGTCTCTTCACCTAACCTTCTACTTAAATCTAAGCCTTATTCTTAGTTATAAAGGTCTTAAGACTTCTATTTAGGGAGGCTTTTATTATTATATTAGCAAGGTTATTATAGCTATTTATCTAATGGATTTCCGCGATTTCCCTTTGCTTATATAATTGTTATAGTGCTATAATATTAATTATAAGCCTCTTTTCCTTTATAGTGCCTAATTTAATAATACACTTATATAATAAAAAAGAATTAGTATATATTATATATTTATGTACGCTAGGTAGCTAGAGCCACTATCTAGTTTATCAACTATTTTCTTAATACAGGACAAACCCTAAAATAAGGGAGAAAACCTATATTCCTTTATATAGCTCCTACTAAGCCTTTACTATAAAGTATTTATTATTTTTAACTATTAGTATAAGATATCTACTAGTTCCCCTAGAACTATAAATAATAATAGAAGTATAGTTATGCTTTATATAAAAGGTTAGTATATTAGTAAAAACCCCTTATAAGCACCTTTTCTTTTAACCTAGCTTTTCCTTCTTTAATCTATTATTTCTATTACCTTTATCCCCTTTTCTAGCCTTATTATTACTTATTTACTATGCCTTATAAAGCTTCTTAGCTAGCCTATACTACTAAAATTACCTAGTTAAGAGCACTTACTTTATAATAATTAGTATAAGCTTTTTATTATTTAATACTACTTTAAGTTCCCTTAAATCTCTTATTATAAGTATTACTAAAATTAGCCTTAAATAGTTATATTCTAGATATAATAGGATAAGGTAGTAGATATTCTCCTTTTTTCCCTAGTATTAATATATTAGTAATATTACCTTAAGTACTTATCTGCTATAAAAAAAGGTATTTAGCCTGATTTTTTCTGTTTAAAGCTATACTAAGGCTATAGATTTATACTTAAGCAAACTATTATAAAGCCTTATTATTTTTTTTATACTTTTAAAATTAAGTTCCTTATTTATTACTATTATTTTTGCTTATTTTCTTTTTACTTAAGCTTTATATCTTTACTATATTTATTATTTTTCTTACTTTCTTTCTAATTTCTATCTAGTTATAAGGCTACTAAGAAGAGAAAAGGGGGTATTAAGAAATGCTATATAGAGGTTATATTAGTAGCCTCTTCCTTAGTATTATAGCTATATTACTATTAAATTATATGCCTGCTATATCTTTTTACTTATATTATTATTCTTAAGTCTTTAATAAAATTATTACTTAATGTAATTAAAGTATAGGTTTACTAGTAGTACTGCTGCTTTTATCTTTAAAAGTGTTACTAGTGTTATTTTATATACCCTTATAACCTATCTTAAGCATTTATTTTAGTTCCTTATAAATACCTTTATTACCTTTTATACTACTCTTTCTAACTTACTTTAAGTATAATATATCCTAGCTTTATAAGCTATTATACTTCTTATTACCTATATATAAAGGGATTTTATGCACTTTAGTTAGTATTTTTATATAAATATAGCTAGTATTATAAGTACTAACTTTTACTATAATAACTTAGTATTTACCTTCTTTATATAAGTTAACTAATAAAGCTTTTAGTAGATCTAAACCCCTAGAAATTACACTAATTATATTAGTTATATTATTATACCTTTAAGTTAGATTATTATTATAATTACCTACCTCTTCCTTATAAAGTAAATTAGCTTACTCTTTTTTAGGTTAAACCTTAGCTTATACTCTTTTAACTACTCTTTATATATTCTTTAAGCTCTTTTTAGTTATACTTTAGTTTCCTTTATTATTTTTCTATATATTATAATATTTATATTATTTAAAAACGTTAATATTAATATTAACTTTACTATTGCTAGCCTTTAATATAATAGTATAATATATAGTAAAAAGAGAATAAGAAATGCTAGTAACCCTTATAAAACCCTTATAATAACTTAAAATTCCTTAGTAAAATATTTATTAAATACTAATTATACTCTTTTTCTTAATATAAAACCCTTTACCTATCTAGCTATTTACTTTAGTAGTTTTAACTTTATTATAGTATAGATTAACTATTTATAGCTAATAATATTAAATGCCCTAGTAATATCTAGCTATAATAATAATACTATTCTCTAATAATATTATATTATTTTTATAACCTTTATTAATATACTTAAAGCTATTTCTATTAACCTGCTAGCCCTATTACTTATTTATATATCTAATAGTATATAGCCTTCTTTTATTATAATAATAATCTTCCTTATAATAGCTCCCTTAATTACTTTACTTATTATATTTAATAGTAATATTAGCCTTTACCCTCCTAATCTACCTAGCTCCTTAGGGGTTTTCCTAGGTTTATATAGAATTATTACCCTTGCCTACTAGAAGAAGGCCAGGTAGTGTCCTAAACTATAGTATATATTTATAAGGCATATTAAACATAATATTAGAATAAACTAGTTAAGCTTAATTAACAACACTGCGAATACAACGTAGTGTTACGCTAAAAACAAAAAAGAAGCATAAAATTAGATTTCTTACTATTAATTACCCTTTTTAGTAATAATATATTATATAAGGGAAGTAAGTAATATAAAGGGTATAATAATTAATAAATTTTTATATAGATTTATAACTAATAAAAGGTAAGGCACTACTTAGGAAAAAATATAATACTAAAGAGAGAATTTTAAAGTAATAATAATATAAAAAAAACTAAAAAATAAAATAAAGTTATTAAAGAAATTAATAATAAAAGTTATTTTAAAGGTAAAAATAATAAAAGTATAGGCTTTTATTAAAACCTTTATATAAGTTATTATAAATATAAAAGAAAAAATAGCTTAAGTAAAGATTAATATAAAAAACTTATAAGCTTTAATTATAAAAGTAGTTAATAATAAAGTAAAAACTATAGTTAAAAAGGCAGTTAAAAAGGTAATAAAGGCTATTTTTAAGATTAAATTAGTAGTTAAGGGGACTTAAGTAACTATTATAGCTTATAAAGTTATAAGGTAGAATATAATAATACCTTTAGCTTAATTAAAGGGTATAATAATACTAGCCTACTATTACTAAAAAGTAATAATAAAAAAAAACACTATTAGTAAGGTAATTAAAAATAAATTACTAAGAGAGATTATAAAAATAGTAAATAGTACTATTAGTATAAAGAAGGTAGTAGTAGTATATTAATTATAAAGTAAAGATATAGTTATTATATTTATTAAAGTAAGAAGGAAGTAAAAGAAAAATATAGCCTAAATAAGAGTTACTTTTAGACTTATAGCAAAAGTAAATAAGAAGATATTTAGTGTAATTATTAAGGGATTCCTAATATAATTAATAAACTATATTATAATTAAGAATATAAGGAAAAATATTAAAAAGAAGAATAAATTAAGTATAGTAAAGATAATAGTATAAAAGCTAAAAAGAATAATAATAAAAGTACTACTAGTAGTTAGTATTAAGGGTACTAAGGTAGTAAACTACTTATACTATAAGGGAATAATATATTAAGCAGAGATTTTTAATACTAAGCTATATAATAAAATAATCTACTTAAAGTAATATTATAATTATTATAAGATTAGGTATATTACTAGGCACTATAAGGAAAAAGTAAGATATAGTAGGTATATTATTAAAAAATACCTTAAGAGAGAAAGGACTTACTTAATATTAATAGGTAAAATATAAGAGAAATACTTAAATTATATAAAAGTATATTTAGTATAATCTTAGCTATACTTAGTAAGTAATAATAAGTAGTAGCAGGCCTAGGAGGCTTATACTATAAGGCTGCTATTTTTTTATAACTATTAGCTAGAGGCTATAATAGCTACTATAAGTAAGGGTTATTATAAAGAAGAGACTAAAGAATTAATAAAAAGGTAGCTAAGAGAAAGGAGTATATAATTAAGGGGCCTTTTTATAAGATAAACCTATAAGCTATAATTAAAATAATAAAGACTAGTAGAGAAAGGTATAATACTAGCCTTTTTATAACTAACTAAAGGGCAGAATAATACTAGAGCCAGCCTAATTAAAGTGCTCTAAAGCATATAATAAAGTATATAATTAAGGTTATATACTAAAATATATAAAAAAAAAGTAATTTAGTATATTTAGTGCTAGGGTATAATATTAGCCCTAAGGTAATAGCTATTTAAAAATTAAGAGGCTATAATAGTATATTACTAAATCTATTTTAAGGGCACTATATATTAGTAATATATGTGATGGATTCGAGCTTAGAGCTCGGATCTATGCAGCCAACAAGCGGACAACTTTACGTAAGCAATACGCAAGCGGTCCAGGCCCTAATTACATACACAACTATATAAGTAAAGACACAAGGATTAGTTAGATCTTTTTCTTCTCTTCTTCTTTATAAATATTATTCTTATTTAAGTTACTAGCTCTATAGTTATATCTTAGTAAGACTATAACATATAATATTTATTCTTTATTTTCTACCCTAGAAACCTTAATAGATATAATATAAAGGTTATACTTATAATAGACAGGATTATAATAGATACGCTGTAACTTAACACTATAGCTAACCTAGTTAAGGCTAGCACTATACAGGAACTGCTATACCTCTAAAGTGCAATAATAGCATAAGAAATATTAAATAAAGATATAGTAAACGAAATTACCTAGCTAAAGTAATAGCTATACATAGCATCCGCTTTGCAGGTAAATAAAATTACCTAGCTAAAACAATAGCTATAAATAGTATTTACTTTAGCCATATCTTATAAGACTAGTGTAGGTGCTTTAGGCGCAGGCAGATAATAGGTGACCTTAATAGAGGCAAAACTAAAGAGAAAACCTATTAATATAGGTAACCCTTATAAGAAGAACCGGATTAAATATCTAGCGTAAAGGAGCCTCTTAGCTTATAAACTAGAGGCAGATAGTGCCTTTATTAGGACTAATTAGAATAAGTAGTGTTTTATTTACTAATACCTATTAAGTCAGGTACAGGCCTGGGTCTTACCCTTTTTTAAAGTAGGAAAATCTATTAAGTATAACCTAAAGAAGTTCCTAATATATCTTAATACTTTATTTCTAGATCCTTATTAAAAAAAGCGTGCTACTGTTAAACTAGATTAGGTTAAATAATAACCTAGAGAGAAATTTAATAATTTTTTTGTCCGTTTTAAGCAAAAGCTGGTTTTAGTAGGCAGGTATTATTAGGCAGATCTGATTAAACTGTCTAAACTATGCATGGCTTTAAATAAGAAGATATAAGACTGCTGCATAGAATAGGATATCCCTTATACAGACTACTTCTAGGTAGTAAAGAGATTGTGAAGTATTACCCTTAATCTTAAATCTTATAAGATAAAAGAATGCTTAAAGGCCTAACGCTATATAATAACCAAATCCCCTTTAGCTGCGTCCTAGGATAAGGAAGGTAATATAGAAATAACAGGTATAAACGCTATATCTTTTAAGATATGTGTGAAGTAGGTTTTAAAGGAGGAGATATAATCTTAACATAATAATAAATAGTATTTATACTATAGAGTTACTAGATATTAATTAAAAACATACTACCTTCTCCTTATGCGCCCTCTAAAGGCTAATATACACATAGTTAACACAACTATAACCCAGGTTAGGTTTAAAGTTAAAGATAACTTAAAAAAAAATAGCCCTTAAGCTTAAGGCTTAGTAAGGGGGAGGAAAATAATAGTTAGCTACTATATTCACTATAAAAGGCATATAAACAGATAAAAAAGAAAATAAACTCCAATCCTTTTTTACTACTAGTTTTATTTAATAAAATAGCCTTTACTAATATATAAGTAAATAATAAGTATAATAACTATACTGCTATAAGCAAATCTTTTATATAAAGAATAAGGTTCCTAATATTTCTATTAGCTTAACCTTAAATAATCTAAATAGCTATTTTAATTAAAAAGTAAGACTAAAATAGCTACTACTAGGGCATAACTATAATATCTAAGGTTACCTAATTTACTACTAACATAAATAGATAGAGTTTCCTAGTCTTAGCTTATATAATCCTAGGTCTTACCTGGTTATATATCTTAAGAACCCTATAGCTAAAGTAATATAATATTACGATCTATACAGCCTAGGAACTACTAGTGGTCTGCTCTTTAGAAAACCTTTAAGTATAGGCAACATTTGCAAGGAAGGTAGCAACTCTAATAATTATAGTATTAGGGTTAGTATACACTAGAATAGCATAATAAGTAGTAGCTAAGAAAGAGAAAAATATATAATTTCTAGCTACTAGCTTATAAGATATAACTTTAATACTTAACATCTTTACACCTAAACCGGACCTAGTTAGGATGCTTCTAAATTATCTACTAGAAGAGCTCTAGGATTTTAAAGACCTATTTAATAAGAAAAAGGTAAATACATTACTACTGCACAGAGAGACTACAGATTATTATATTTAATTACAGAAGAACCCTAATAGGACAGATCCTAAGCTTCCTTAGGCTCCCTTATATAATATGCCTTAGGAGCAGCTCTTAAAGATACAAAAGCAAATCGTAGACCTTATAAATAAAGGTTAAATATAAGCTAGCTCTTTATTAGCTAGGGCTTTAGTTTTACTTATTAAGAAGGCAGAAGGGGGTTAGTAATTCTATATAGACTATTAAGCGTTAAATAAAGTTATAGCTTAGGATAAGTACCCTCTTCCTTTAATTAAGGAGACTCTTTGCTTTCTAGCTAGGGTAAGATACTTTACTAAGCTTAATATCTATATAGCCTTCTATAAACTACAGGTTGCTAAAGGAGACAAGCAGTTAACAGCATTCTAGATATAATTTAGGCTCTTTAAGTGGCTAGTTTGCCCTTTTAGTTTAGTAGGAGTGCCCGTGACTTTCTAATAATATATTAATAATGCCTTAGGGAATACATTAGGAGACTTTATAACAGCCTATCTAAATAATATCCTTATTTATACTAAGGGCTCTAAGAAAGACTATATAGTAAAAGTATAGGAAGTCCTATAACAGCTAGAATCTACTAGGCTATACCTAGATATTAATAAGTATGTATTTATAGTTATAGAGGTAAAATACCTTAATTTTATTATAGAAGCAGGGAAAGCTATCCGCCCTAATCTAAAGAAGATTGCAGCTATATAGGATTAAAAGTTACCTTAAATAGTTTATAGAGTAAGGAGTTTCTTAGGCTTTATGAATTTTTATCGGGAGTTTATTAATAACTTCTCAGACCTCGCAGGCCCCCTAACTAACCTTACTAAGAAGGCTGCTAGGTTTTATTAGTCCTTAGAATGTAAAAAGGCATTTTAGGCACTTAAAGCCGCCTTTATTTCGTCCCTAATTCTTATATAATAGGATCCCGATTTAAAGACACAGGTAGAGGCCAACTCCTCTAATAAAGCTATAGGCAGATGCCTCTTCTAACGCAATTTAGAGGGAATATAAAGGCTAGTAGCATACCACTTGGCGCAACTATTAGCTATATAGCAGAATTATATAATTTATAATAAGGAGCTCTCTAGTATTATTCTCTGCCTAAAGGCATGGTTAGCTAAGCTAAAGAGCATAGCCTAGCTATTTATAATTCTTATAAATTATAAAAACTTAGAGTATTTTATAGCCCCCTAAGAGATATCTAAAAGGTAAGTAAGATAGGCAGAAATATTATCCCTTTTTAATTATTACTTGCACTACTGCCTAGGGACATAGGCAGGTCGGCCAGACGCTCTTTCCTAACGGGACTAAGATTAGGGCAAGGGGGGGCGGCTAGTAAGCTGTATATTTTGCCTAATTTATAAGATATTAAAGACAGTTTAAGAGATAGGAGCTAGCTCTGTGACTCTAGTTAGAGTATAAATAATAGGTAAGTTAAAGGAGAGTAATAATTAAAATAAGAATAACTTAAATAATCTAGGCATAATAGTAGGTCCTGGCCTAGAAGGTTTAAGTTCTCTCTTATTAGGCTTTAATTTATTTTAGGATAAATAGCTCTAGAATCTTTAGGACTAAGGTATTTTAGAGGATAGTCCATATTATATTTAACTAAGAGTAGTACTAATAGTAAAGAGAAAGTTTCCTATATTAATAGAAACCTGCTTATAAATAGTAAACTATACTTTAAATATATAAGAAGCACTATAATTCTAGGGACAGCTTTAGGTGCCTTATTATAAGCCTCTTATTACTTTACTTATATAATAAGTCTATGACTTGCTTATATTAGGCCACCTAGGGCAAAATACTACCTTTTAGGTACTATATAGGGATTACTACTAAGATAGGATGTTAAAGGATATTATATAGTATATTTAAAACTGTTATTACTTTAGGGGGCATAAGAGTTAATAACTTTATTAGGGTTTATTAAAGCCTATACCAGCTATAAACCATTATTAGTCACAGATCTCCGTGGATTTTATAATAAAGCTTCTAGCATGTAATAAGACGTTGCTATGCTTCCTAATAGTTATTATAAACTGTCTTTTAAAGTATATATAGCTAAAGATAATAATAAGTATAACAGCTAAAGCATGTATAGAACGTTTTAAATATTACTAGTAGCGCTTCTATAGATTCCCTTACTAGATTATCTCTAATTACGGTTTGGATTAGCTAAGTTGCTTTTAGACTATACTTTATAAGTAAGTAGGTATTAAGTAATTATTATTTACGTCCTATTATCCTTAAATAGATAGGGGTATAGAATAGGTAAATTAAGAGGTGTAGGCAGTTTTATAAGTAGTGGTTGCTTTTTTATAGTATAACTAGGCTAACTATTTACTAGTATATTAAATAGCGCTTAATAACTAGATCTCTATAGTAACTAGTATAAGTATAAACCAGGCGCTAAAGGGTTTTAATATAGAACTAGTCTAGTATATACTAGATAAGACTAGAAGCTAAACCTTACCTAAGGGAAGAGCTATATTATTCCTAGAAAACATCTAGGAGGGGATGGTAATAGCTTAAGCTGTAATTAATTTTATATAATAACGTTAGCAGGACATAGCAAATGTTTCCTAGCGCCTAGTAGAGCGATACAAAATAAGGGACTTTATATAGTTAAATCTTTATTATATAAAGATAAACCATCCTAGCTAAAAACTTAACTAGGTAAAGGCTAAGTATAAGGTCTTAAATATACTAACTCTGCTTACTATTTATTTAGATGTCCTGCAGGGGATATACCTGGTTTTTTATATAGACCTTATTAAGAAGGCAGCCTCTAATCTACTACTATTATAATAACTAGCTGATTTTAGGCCAGGCCTAATACTCCTGCTTTATAAAGATAATCCAGATTTAGTAGAGTATAAGGTTAAGGAAATAGTAGTAGTAAGAAATGCCTAGGGACAGGGAAATTAATAGGATATATTAGTAAAATAGGTAGGTTATACTTAGCTAATATAGGAACCCTTAGAAAGTTTTTTAGATACAGTAGCACTAGAGTAGTATAAGGTATAATAGGGCAATATATATAGTAATAATAGGCCTAGGAGAAGGCGCCTTAAAGGCAAGAAGGGGGCTATGTAATAGATTTAAGCTTAGAGCTTAGATTTATATAGCTAATAAGCAGACAACTTTATGTAAGTAATACGCAAGCAGTCTAGGCCCTAGTTATATACATAACTATATAAGTAAAGATATAAGAATTAGTTAGATCTTTTCCTTCTCTTCTTCTTTATAAATATTATTCTTATTTAAGTCACTAGCTCTGTAGTTGCATCCTAGCGAGACCATAACAATATATAGTAAAAGAATAGTAATTTATATATACTAAAAGGTTAAGGCTAGACTTAAAATAATAAGGAGAGAGAAGGACTAATATAGTATTAGGCTATATAAAATAAAGGTATATAATATTTACTTTCTAGCTTATAAAAGGGAGTAGTAAATGCCTTTATAATACTTTACTAATACTTAGGTAAAGGGCTAGAGTGTATTTATAAGGGACTTTAACTAATATTATTCCTTATAAGATAGATTTAGCTAAACCTCTTAAGAATATAATAAGATATTAGTATTTATAATAAGGTAGTAGCTTAGCTTAGTTATGCTATTTAGGGAAGTAATAAGGAGAGAATATAGCAATAAGAATAGCACTATTAATTATATATAAACTACTTATAATATTAGTATTAAATTTACTAGGCTAGTAGAAATTACTAAATTTAATTATATGCCTTAGCTTATTAGTATTAAAATAAGTAAGGAATTAAGTAATAGCCTAGGGTTAGTTTAGGGTTAGAGAATAGTAAATAAGAACCTTATTATAATAAAGGCTTTAAATAAGCTTAGAAAGAAAGGGTTAAAGCTTTTACTTAGTAACTAGCAAGAAGTTAATAACTATATATAATAGCTTACTTACTAGCTTATAGAGATAGCTAATATAGCAGTACTTAAGCAACCCTAAGGGCAAAGTAAATTACAGCCTTAGTAGAATAAAAGGGTAAAAAATGTAATAGTAAAGGCAAGATGTGCTAATAGGTAGTAATAGTAATAATAGACATAGGAATTATAGCAGACCTTAATAAAAGCTATTAAATAATAGGATTATATTATTTTAAAAAAGAAGAGAAGTAGCTAGTAATAAGTAGTTAGTAAGTTATTTAGGTCTAAAGGGAGCCTTTAGACCTTAGAGCATTAGGCTTAGCTATAAAGTAGACTTTCCTTTAAGATATAATAGGTCCTGCTATTAGCTTAGCTAGGAAAAGATAGTAAGAAGGAAATAGTAAAGGTTATATATAAGGGTAAGGTAAAGGTATTTATAAAAAGGTTCTTTTCTTTATTTATAGCTAGGGCTTTAGACCTAAAGGGAGAGAAAGGGATATAATACTATAGTAATAATTAGGTAGTTCCTATATTTATAGAAAAGGAAATTAGAGATATTATAAAGAATATAGTAAGTTAGAAAGCCCTAAGGCTAGATAAGCTACTAATAGGTTTCCTTAAGCTATATAAAGCAGCTCTAGTATTATATTTAATATGCCTTATAAATACATACTATGGTTTAAGACACTACCTAGCCTTCTTTTAGTAAGTAAAGGTAGTAGTTTTATATAAACCTAAGAAAACCCTTAAGAAGCTAAGCAGACTAAGGGGGTAAAGGCTAATATTACTATTAAATATAATAAGTAAAGTAATTAAGAGAGCTATTATAAGGAGAATTACTACTATAGTAAAGAAAAGCTATATACTACTAAATATATAAATAGGCAATAGGGCTGGTAGGTTAATAGAGATAGCTCTAAATATACTAATAAAGGTTATAAGAATAGTATAATATTATTAAGAAATAGTATCTTTACTATAGCTAAATATTACTAAGGCGTTTAATACTATTAGCTATAAATAATTAATTTATACTATAATAAAGTTAAAACTATTAGAATAAATAGCTAAATAGGTAAAGGGTTTTATATTAAAAAGAAGAGTATAATTAGTATTTAATAGATATTTTACTAAGGAATTCTAAGTTACTATAGGGGTTTTATAAGGGTTACTAGCGTTTCCTATTCTCTTCCTACTATATATTATACTATTATATTAAAGGCTAGTAGTAGTAGAGTTAATATTAATATTAGGTTTCTTAAATAATATAAACATTATAATATATAAAAAAATAGTAAAAAAAATTAAAGTATAACTAAAAAAAGCCTAGAAAATATATAATAAGTAGTTAAAGGAGTATAAGCTAAGGTTTAACCTAAGGAAGAGTAAGCTAATTTACTTTATAAAGAAAAGGCAGGTAATTATAATAATAATCTAACTTAAAGGTATAATAATATAACTAATATAATTAGTATAATTCCTAGGGGTTTAGATCTACTAAAAGCTTTATTAATTAACTTATATAAAAAAGGTAAATATTAAGTTATTATAGTAAAAGTTAGTACTTATAGTACTAGCTATATTTATATAAGGATACTAATTAAAGTATATAAGATCCCTTTATATATAGGTAATAAGAAGTACTTTAGCTTATAAAGCTAGAATATACTATACTTATAATAAGTTAGAAAGGGTAGCACAGGGGGTAGTAAAGGTATTTATAAGAGAATAAAATAAATGCCTAAGGTAGGTTATAAGAGCATATAAGGTAATACTAGTAATACTCTTAAAAATAAAAGCAGTAGTACTATTAGTAAATTTATACCTTAATTATATTAAGTAATAATTCTATTAAAGACTTAAGAGTAGTAGCATAGGTAAGAAAATATAATAGGCATATAATTTAATAGTAATATAGCTATAATACTAAGGAAGAGGCCACTAATATAACCTTTATATAGCGTTTTCTAATGCCCCCTTTCCCCTCCTTAGTAGCCTTATAGCTAGATAGGAATTAGAAAGGGAGTAGGGAAAATAATAAATATAATAGAGATATAAGGCTTAAGTAAGAAGAAAATAAGCAAAAGTAATAGCAATAGATAAGAAATTTAATTTTAAGAGTATAAAGAAGATAGTAAGGCTTTATAACAGCTTATTTAAGTATAAATCTATAGCCTTAGTATAGCTTTAAATAAAAAAAATTAGGCTAAATACCTTCCTTTATAGCAGATAGATACTTAAGGTAATATTACTAATATATTAATACTAGGGAGGAGATAAGGATATTTACTACCTTATCTTATTATATTTAAAATATAACTATTTAAAGCTAATCCTAATAATGCTTATAATAAGAGACCTAAGGGAACTTAAGGCAGTACTAAATAATAAGAAGCTTATATTAATTATTATAAGGTAAGTGCTCTTAACTAAGCAACTTTAGTAGTATAGGCTGGCTAAGGAGCTTTATAAGGTATAGTAAATATACAATAATAAGGCTAAAAAAGGGGATAAAAGTAATAAAAATATTAGATTAAAGGAGGAAAAGCTAGGTTAGGAGGGAAGGTGCTTATAAGGGGTTTTTACTAATATACTAACCTTTTATATAAAGTATAACTATACTTTTGTTATTATTTATAGTTCTAGGGGAACTAGCAGATATCTTATACTAATAGTTAAAAATAATAAAGACTTTATAGTAAAGGCTTAGCAGGAGCTATATAGAGGAATATAGGTTTTCTCCCTTATTTTAGGGTTTTTTCTGTATTAAGAAGATAGTTAATAAACTAGATAGTAGCTCTAGCTACCTAGCGTACATGAATATATATAAACATAATATTAGGGCTGCTTTATATAACTTAAGGAAACCTATTAGCAGCTTATTTAGTTCTAAGGCTTTCTAACTTACTATATTCTTTATAATATCTTTAATTTCCTTTTTTATAAACATAGGAACTACTTAATTATTACTATAATATCTTATTCCTTCCTCTTTCTCTAGGCATAAAGCCCTAGCTATAAACAAAGGAAAGAACCTTTTTATAAATGCCTTTGCCTTACCCTTATATATAATCTTTACTATTTCCTTCCTATTATCTTTTCCTAGCTAAGCTAATAGCAGGACCTATTATATCTTAAGGGAAAGTTTACTTTATAGCTAGGCCTAATGCTTTAAGATTTAAAGGCTCCCTTTAAACCTAAATAGCTTGCTAACTACCTATTACTAGCTACTTCTCTTCTCCTTTAAGATAATATAGTCTTATTTTTTAGTAGCTTTTATTAAGGTCTGCTATAATTCCTTGTTAAGCTTTATAGTGCATTTTACCACTAAAGCTTGCAGGCAAGGCTAGATTACCTGGCCTCTCAGAGGTTATCAACTAACCTTCCGGATTACTGGGGATCTAGGGTGCTTATATAAGCATATTTAGGTTCATTAGGAAGCCCCTTTCCAGAGGATTCTAATGACGTTAAGATGCACCCTAGATGGGAAGAAATCAGGGAGATACGCCCTGTGGAATTGTGTGGAATTCCTTGGAAGCAGGATGATGTATGCTCTGGTGGGTCTTAGTGGGGTGATTAGAAATCAACCACTTCCTTTCCTTTCCATTTCATTCTTTTCTATGTTTACTATGCCTAATTAGGCTAGTAACCTATAGTGGGTATAGCCCCACTTTTCTTCTATTCTCTGTGTATATAAGGAGGCTTTCCCTCCCTACCTTAGATAGATTTTCTTAACCTTAACAACAACAAAAACACCAGCATTGGTAATACAATCTCTTTGATATATTTTACCTTGCACCTCTTTTGTTATTGTTCCCTGCTCTCTCTTATAGAGCTTGTATTATAAGCTATACCCTATAGCTTATAAGCAAGACCTCTGTTTGTTTTACTTACTTATTAAGTAAGAGACTTCTAATACTACTGTGGGATAGTATTAGGTATAATTAGGCATGCCTTCTTATATCTAGCTATACCTCACAATAGGTTATGAGCCCGGATTCTCTTTACTTATAAGGTAAGTTCTCCTCTAAGTCTTGCCCCAGGTTACGGTATTTTATATCCGTATTCCTTGGAATATTTTTCCTAAAATTGGGTTATAATTCTTTATAATTATATCCTTGAGATAAATTCTCTAAAATTAGGTTATAATTCTTTATAATTATATCCTTGAGATAAATTCTCTAAAATTGGGTTATAATTCCTTATAATCATATCCTTGAGATAAATTCTCTAAAATTGGGTTATAATTCTTTATAATTATATCCTTGAGATAAATTCTCTAAAATTGGGTTATAATTCCTTATAATTATATCCTTGAGATAATATATCTCTAAAACTGGGTTACGGTATATCAACTTCCGTATTCCTAAGAATTATATATTCCTAAAATTCCTGATTTCCGGCATAAAAGATTTAATATCTTTTATTTCTTCTATGATATTTAACCTTTACGAAATCGACAACAGAAGACTTTTCGAAATCAACTTTATTTCAGGAACCTTACCCTGGATTTATATTAGCTAAATTGCTAATATATAGCTTATAAAGCTATGGATTCCGAACCGGATTTTCAACCCCCTAAGGTTATAACTTAACAATTACAAGGGCAACTTTCGACTTTAAATTCCAACCTTTAAACCTTTGAAATTAACTATAAATTAACTATAAGCTCGATAGAAAAAGCTATTCTGGAAATCAAAAGTCAACTTAGCAACCAACAAGGTCAACCAATAACCTCTGAACCTGAACCTTAAATTCAACCTTAACAAGAAATCAACCCTATAGGAGCTTTTAATAGCTCTATTACTAAGGAACTTAGTAAGAGGGTTTATTCTTTTCCAGAGGCTGCCAAGCTAAAAAATCCTAGCAATTTTAACCAATGGAAGCAATGCCTTGCTACGCAGCTTAGGGCTCTAGAAATACCGGAATTCCTAAATAACCCTTTCATAGGAAATACCCTACAGGACTCTGATCAAGCTATTTTACTTATGCTTTTAAGAGATAGCTGCTCTAACGGACCTTAAGCTACTATAATGTGGCAAAAATTACTAAAAGAGGCCTATAAGCTGTTAGTTAAGCATTATAGCCACAGCCCGGATATCCAAAGAGGCTATTTATATAGCCAATTTCACTAGCTAAATTTTCGAAATTATACTAGTACTTTAGAGGCCTTTAACGCTGATTTTAATAACCTATTAGCAAGATTATCCTTAGCTAAGGTTATTATATCCCCTATAGATCAGGTTAACTAATACCTAGAAGCTATGAAAGGGACCTTTCCATCTTAGGCAAAAAGGCAGCGTTTTTCTATTAGGGTTAATAAAACCCTAGGTAATAGCTTAAAAGCTATTAACCTTTAATTTCTTATAGCAGACCTTCTGGAAGAGCAAAGAGATAAGAGCTCTTTAGTTTCAAAAGCTATTACTTATAGGGCCTAAAATAACCCTAAGAAGGCTGCTAATTAAAATCAGAATCAACAAAAAAGTTTTAATAAGAACCAACAACATCAAGGTTCTAAAGGCTATAAAAAGGGTTATAAAAATGACTCTAATAGCTAGGGCTTTAAGAAAAAGCAAAAGCCCTTCTAGGAAGAAGAAAATTCCCTTAATAAAGGAAATTCAGCAACCTTTATTACAGGCTCTTTTAGCCTAGGAGACCTCGAAACCTACGAAAATTCCGATATTGATGATATAAAGTCAACTATATCATTAAATTCAAATTCAACAACTTCGGAATTTGCTGGGCATAATTATAATTGCCAAGCCGTGCAACAAGGCCTTTTATATGATACTGGCTCTACATGCCATATTATAAATAATAGGGATAAATTTACCTATTATAAGCCCTATAATAAAGGGCAGGCCAAACCTATTATTACTGGTGGCGGACCTATTTTTCCTACTGGAATAGGGAATGCTAAATTTACTATCTTAGTAAACAAAAACCTAGTAACTTTTAGGACCCTTATCCTAAAAAATGCTTATTATATTCCTTAGCTAGATACTAGTCTAGTAAGTGGAATTAGGCATTATAAGGCAGGGGGCTACCTAAACAGTCAGAAATTATACCTTAAAGATAATTCTATCTGTAGTATTCTCGACTTCCAAAAACACGGTTTTTTCTTACAGCAAAAAGGGCTCCTAACACCACTTTTAACCGGACCTTCTTCTAACCAAGCTAATAACATTAGTTATTCAGCTTCTTACCCTATAGGGCTAAATACTAGCTATCCTATAGAGGTACATATCCCCTCAAAACCTCCTCATTAGGCAGAAGTTGAAGAAATCGTGGATTTACAACCAAAGGAAATCACCGAGGCCACCGAGGCCACCGAGGCCACCGAAAATTCGATTATTCCGATTTCCTTAGCCCCTCTAGAAGCCTACCCTAAACCGGCTATAGAGGATATTCCTACTTCAAAAAACAGGGCTAAATTAAGCTCTAAGAAATATTAAGAGCTTTTGGAATTAGCAGGTCTTTGGTATGTTAGGCTAGGGCATATTGGCCTAGACCTTCTGAAAAAGACTGCTAAATTAGCTATTGGGCTACCCGATTTCTCACCTATAAAATCCAAGGATTTTTACTGCCTAGCCTGTATAAAGGCAAACCTCTTACGAAAACCATCTAAAGACCCTATACAGGACCCCCCTAGGGCTTTGGATATTATAGAGGGTGACATATTCAAAATAAAGCCAATACCTTATAATAAAAGGCCTACATGCCTTTTATTAGTGGACCAAAAATCACGATTTCGTTGGGTTTTTCAGCTTCCTAATAAGGAGGGAAATACCCTGGCCACAACTATTAAGGGCTTTTTTAGGTCACTTTATAATACCTATAATAGGTATCCCTCACGTTTTCACTTTAATGGAGGTACTAAGATATCAGGGGACCTACAGCAGTGGCTAGCTGCTAAAGGTACTACATTTTCAACCTCTAGCCCCTATTAGCACAAGCAAAACGGCCTAGCAGAACGCTCTATTAGGGTGCTTTTAGAGAGGTTACGGGCAACCATATAGTGGTCAAATTTACCATATTATTTATGGTGTTTTATACTGCCTAAAGTCCTTAACCTTATTAATAGTACTGCTATTTCTAATAGGGATTTTCCCCCTAAGCAGCTACTGTTACAGGACTTGAATTTAGACCAAAAACTAGCTTATAAGCCTAATTATAAGGCTTATAAAGCTATTAGGTCTTACTATAAGGTCTTAATCCCTCTAGAACAAAGGTCTAAGGCAGCAAAACTAGCTGCTAAGACGATCCTAGCAAGGTTATTAGCTACCCTAGGCTCTAATACCTATCAGGTTTATATACCTTCTAAAAACACGGTTTAAAAAACAAGTCACTTGCGAATTATAAAAGGTATAGGGCCTATATCTGAAGGTCTTCAGCAAAAGCTCTTAAAACCTCCTAATTTAATAGAGGGGGAAAATCCTAATATAGAGCTTTTTGAAGCCCCTTCACGGGGCTTTCCGGAACATATACCCTTGGATGATTTGGAATACCCTATATCTCTAAATGGGGTCCCTATAACAGAAGGGACCACTGAGGCCACTGAAGCCCCTAGACCTTTAGAGGGGGAAATAGCTATAACGACCCCTGGATCAACCGCGACAGAAATCGAAGCTCCAGGACCTTCAGCACCTTTAG
>AFQZ01000359.1:0-44657 GCA_000222935.2 Aciculosporium take MAFF-241224
TTTTAACAGACAGACACACACACACACACACACACACACACATATATATATATATATATGAGGCGGCACCTTTAACAGACAGACACACACACACACACACACACATATATATATATAAGGCGGCACCTTTTAACAGACAGTTGTTTCTTTGCAGAACCGTCTGCGTATCATCCACGGCGGCACCCTGGCCAGCCTGGTCGACCTGGGGGGTTCCCTGGCCGTGGCGTCGACGGGCCGGTACGCGACGGGGGTGTCGACGGACCTGAATGGTATTCGGGGCCCCTTTTCATGTTTATTTTCATCTTTGGTTCTCTGGCGGGGATAAAACTGTGCTCGCTTTGCTCGCTAATGTCTTGCCGCCAGTGACGTATTTGGCTCCGGGGGGGAAGGCGGGCGATGTGCTCAGGGGGACGGCCATCTGCGACAAGAGTGGGTTGATGGAGCTGTCTTTTTTTCCCTTTGTTTTGCCTTTGCGTCTTTTTTGCGTTCTTTTTTTTTTAAATTATTTTGGCTTCCAGAGCGTCTCAACGTACTGGGCTGACGTTTGTGCAGTCGGCAAGACGCTCGCGTATACGACTGTGACGTTTACCAACAGCAAGGGGCAGTTGGCTGCGCGGGGGAGCCACACAAAGTATGTTTTTTTTTTTTCATATTTCCTTTTTTTTTTTTTTCTTTTTTCTCTCGTAAAAAGAGCCGATCTTTTTCTACAGCGCGGCATGATATTGAAAGACGGATGAGTGTGCTGACTTTTATTTCTCGCACCAGATATGTCGCGGGCGCGACGGGAGAGGAGGGTCCGTTTGTTGCGCCGCGGGAGTTTACGGACGAGGAGGCAGATTAGACGAATGGGTCTTTTTTTTTTTTTTTTTTTTTTTTTCGTCCGTCTAATTTGTTGAGGAAAGAAATCATACCGTTTAGAAGAAGAAACTATCAATCAGCGTAGACGGCTGTCCTCGCGGAATCTCCTTGCCGTGCGAGCGTTCAGACGCCGGGCAGTCAAGTCGGCAATGACGTCGTTGCCTCTCCGCAGCGGTCGAGCGCACAGTCTGCCTGGGCCGGTCAGGCTTGTTCATCTTCACCCGGCATCATCATCATCATCATCATCTTCACCCGGCATCATCATCATCATCATCATCATCATCATCTTCACCCTGCATCACCATCATCATCATCATCATCGTCATCATCATCATCATCATCATCATTCTCCAAGCTTATCCGCAGGACAGCCCCTCTCCCTCGGGACATGCATTTACATGATTCATTCGCCCAACACCCCGCCGGGCACATGTGCGTGCTTTCCTGCGTCGCCCATTCGCCATGCCAGCCGGTGACGTCACCTCTTGTGCAGAATCTGCCCAGACACGCACGTCCCCCCCCAAGCAGCCATCATCAAACAAGGCCAGCGAAATCTTGCTAGATTGGGAACCTCGATGACGTCACCACGACCTTTGTTTCGCCTGCTTGGCCCGCGCGGCCCATGTGCTCGGTTGAGAGCAGAATGGCCCTTTCAGAATCGTACATGGATCACACGGTGTGCTGGTCTTTGGTGCACATCTACTCACCCGCCTCGTGTGCGGCAGAATCCATCTTCAAGCAAACCCAGTGACAGCATCAAATCACACCTCCTTGCCACCACCGCACGACATCCGCACCGCAAAGCACCGCAAAGCAGAGCAGAGCACGTACAATACAGTCCACCGCATCACAGCACCACCAAATCACGTCAGCCTCCCTCACCACCCGCGCCGGTAAAAACGCACCTCACAGCTTTGCCGTCAAGAATGTCCCTCTCGTCAGCCCTCTCCGACCTCTCCACCTCCCTCTACAGCCTCGTCGCCTCCCTCCTCGCCACCATCCTCGCCGTGCTCCAAAACGCGCTGCACGCCGTGCAGAGCCTCGTCCTTGGCATTGCGCACGCCGTGCAGAGCCTCGTCCTCGGCATCGTGCACCTCGTGCAGAGCCTCGTCCTCGGCATCGTGCACCTCGTGCAGGGTCTCGTCGCGCAGGCGGTGCACTTGACGGGGGGGGCGACCAGGTTTGTCGCGAGTACGTCTTTGTTTCCCCCAAATTTCGTATCATGGATATTGAGGGATTCCCCTTTGCCCCCCCCCCCCAAAAATATCACACAATGTATGCTGAGGATAAGAATCATGTGCTAATATGTACCCCCCCCCTTTTTTTTTCTTTTTCTCTTCTTTGTTTGGTAAAAGGCAACTTCGTTGCCCTCGTTGTGGGCGGGTTGCTCGTCCTCGCCTACCTACGGTACTCGGCCGCTGGTAATCGACAGGTCGCGGCCGGGACGGGGAAGAAGACGCAGTGAGGATGGGGTAGCCATGGATGGGGAAAAAAAATGTATGTTTGTTGGCGAGAGGGGGATGCTGTTTCTGTTTCTGCAGGTGTAGCGGGTAGGGTAGGAATGGGTTCGGTAGTTGGGTGTATGTGTGTTTTCAGGCAGAGCCGTCGTCACCTTGTTGTTTATGATATCCTCGTTCTTGGCACATGACGTTGATGCCCCGCGGACCAGGCGTGCATCAAATCATGGATACCACCAGCTGAACAGACACGTCCGGAGGAGAAGAGTACCATGACTGTCGTGTTTGTACCCTCCCATCCTGGCGATGGGACCATATCGATGCAGGCTCAATGATCCGAGGTCCTCTCCGAGCCCCGGCATGGCCTCTTGCCGCTCACCAAGTGCGCCAACTCAGGTTGAACTTACACCTTCTATCAACATCCCAGCGGCCCCCGGCAGGGCCCCCGGAGGGAAACCCCCTGCATCATGTCAAATTTGATCAAAATCAATTCTCAATCTACACGCGAAAACAAAGCAGTGGCCGTGCGAATGCCAACGCGTGTGTCCAAAAAATACACGTCACCATATCAATCAGTTCAACGTCATAGCATCATAACCAAAACTTTCCAGCTTTTGCGCAATACTCTGTCCGCACAGCAGATGCTTGATTCTCCGTCCGTCTCTGCCCCTCCCATGTACTCCCCCTTGTTCTGTTCCGGAGCATGCCACACATGTTTGCCTGGTGCGCTGATTCGGACCACCCCATCGAGGCTCTGCAACAAAAATGGACCAATTGCCATACACCCAGGCGATCGAAACGGTCCCGCAGAGTCAAAACACCTGCCAGATATCGGCACGACCCTTCGCGGCCCGACAGGCGACGCGCGACGCACACCTGTCCCTCACGTAAGGGTGCTCAGCATCGCTCGAAGGAGCGCTGGCGGAGGTCCTGCCCGGTACCCAGTCAGCCAAGCACTTCGGCACAGCGACAAGACTCTTGTAAAAGCAGCAATCAAACGTTGCGCACCTTCATCGAAACCTCGGCACGCTGATGGACATCCTACCTTTCTTGTCCTTCTCGATCCTGGGGGGCTTGGGCCGGGCGACGGTCCGCTCCACCTCCTCTTCGTAAATGATCAGCTCGCCGTTGGGCAGTCTCTCCGTGCGCACCACCTCCCTCTCCACCTCTTTCCGTGGTCGATGGACGAGTTCCCGCTCGAGCGCCTTGATTTCCGCCCGAATGTCTCGGCGCGATCGGGAGCGAGACCGTGAGCGCGGCGCCAAAACAAGCTCTCCTTCGTCATGATAGTGATGATGGTGGTGGTGGCGGCGTTGGTGGTGGACAGAGTCCCAGCTGCTCGACGAGCGACTCGGGGACAAGTCACGGATGACAGTCTTGTCCACGTATTCCACCATTTCTGCAGGCCGAGCGTCTACAATGACGGGAGCGGGAGCCGGTGCAGGAGCAGGGGGTGGCGGCGCGGGCGCGGTCGCGGTCGCCGGCGGAGCTGGGTTTGGAACCCTCGCTGCGGGTGGTGGTGGAGGTGGGGGAGCGGGAGTGTGTATAATCTCCATCCTTCTCTCCTCGATACGCTCCTCATTCAGATTGCCTGCCGAGGAGCGGGCATTGGCAATTTCTTGGTCGGCTACAGAAAGGCTTGTTAGATGATTACGCCACGAGGCGAGGTGCACGCGACAGACACTTACCCCTATTGTATTCGTCACTAAGCTTGAGCAATTCATCAATGTTCTCTTGGCCCAATGCTTTTTGGACGACAATGGTGTTTTCCTAAAGACGGGGGGAAAAAAAATATGTAAGCAGACTGACTCATCATCCATGGTTGGCCGTCTCTCGTGCATTTTGCTTCCTCACCTCTTCGATAAAGGGATAACTGAGATCGATAAGCGCCCGCTTCGAGACCAGCCGCAGAGGAATCTTGGTCTTGCCCTTTTTCGGGTACTCGCTGCGCGCAGCTGTACCTCCGGCACTGCTCGAGGACCGGCTGCTGGAGGAGGTGCGGGAACTGCTGCGATGGGTGTGGGTTCTGGTTCCTCGAGATTCGCGACTCCTCTCGCGTCTATCACGTTCTCTGACGTATTCGCGCTCTCTCACTCTCTCAGGCACTGGCCTGAAATCGTCGTCGTGATAGTAGTGGGGATCCGGCTCGGACGGGCGGTAATCATCGTAGAAGCGGTCGTCGCGGCGTCCAGGAGGAGGAAGCCCGCGCGCTTTTGGCAGCGGAATAGGGGTATAAGGCGGCGCACGATAATCAGTCCGATAGACGTCCTCGGGTCGAGCTGGCGGCGGATACTCCTCTCGTTGATCCAATATCGGTTTCAGGGGACGGCGATCATAGGTATCGAGTGAGGACTGTCGTCGCAAGAATGATGGTCGAGGAGGGGAGGAAGTCCGGTAAGACTGTCGGGCCCTCTCCTTCTCCATGACGACTCGACGATCAAATTCCGGCACCCGAGCAGGCCCCCCCCGCCTTGGCTCATATGGCGGCTCATCGTCGTAATAGCGACGGTCGCGCACCAGGTCATCGTCGTGAAAGCGGCGGCGATCAAAACGCTCTTCGGAGCGTTCTCGGCCACGACCACCTCTCGCATAGTACTCGTCGTCCTCGAACCGGTCTCGGTCGTAGACGCGGTCGCGGTCCCGCTCCCAGCGCTCGTTTCCCATCGTGACGGTTGTGCCGTGCGGCTCAGGTGATGGCCAGACGTGGTGTGTTTGTATGAGCAGCGGGAATTTGATTGATGACACGATTGTGAAGCAGAAACGCGAAAGCGTGGCAGGCCCGAAGACGTTGCCAAATCCACAGCATGTGCGGCAGAGGGGAGGAAAAGAATAAGTGGTGGAGGAGGGCCTGCGATGAGATGTAGGAAATCGAGGAAGAAGCTGGGCCCGGTCGACAAGGTCGGTCGGCTCAGCCAAGCGGGCTGTGCGAGGGGGCGCCTTGTCGAGACCCAAAGATTGCTGGCAGGTGGGCGATGACGTTGGACAGCCCGAGGGGTCGACAACCCCAGCTGCCTGCTATCCGGGTTCCAAGGTTGGTTGCACCGACGACGGCTGGTGCTGGTGGTGCTGATGGTGCTGGTGGTGCTGGTGGTGCTGGTGGTGCTGGTGGTGCTGGTGGTGCTGGTGGTGCTGGCTGTTGGCTTGCTGGGTGGGTGCTGGCTGGGTGGGTGCTGGCTGGGTGGGTGCTGGCTGGGTGGGTGCTGGCCGGGTGGATGGCAGAGGCGCGGATGCTGGTGATGGCGGCCGGCTAGGGGCGGCATGGCGGGCGGTAACGAACGGTAACGAGCGGTAGGGCAGATGACCAGCAGGCAGCGTTCACGCAGTCAACACGCAGTGCAAGGCAAGGCTTCGTGGCCTTTTCCGACTGTCGAGTGTCGCACCTGCCCGACATGGTCACCGCATGTCCCTCGGCCACAGCCCGTCACGTCATGGCAGGGAGGGCCATTACGGCATCATCACGATGGGGTTCGTGTCGTGTCCAGTTTCCCAGCTGGGCTGGCCCAATAGAGGCCTGAGCGGGATGCCTGGCCAATCAGACGCGCGTTCTTGGTTTTTAGCGTCTGGACATGGTCTGGACATGGTCTGGACATGGTCTGGGCGTTGCCTGCAAATTCATGCATGCGCTTCCATCAGGGTGCATACATTGCAGGTCCTCGTCTTCATCCGAAACGCTCAAATGCCCATCTACAGTTGCCGTCCCATGGAGCCGTCCGTTGATGGATGCCTCAGCTTCTTTCCACATGTGCGGACTACCGGGCTGGCGGCTTCCTCCAGCTGGCCGGGCCGGCACTTCCCACAGACTTGAGCGCCACCTCACTCTGACATGAGAAGGATTGAGGAATTCATTCGAAAAGGCAGCTGGAGACCACCCCGCTCGTCCGCCCCACTCGCTTCCCTCTGGTCCTTTTTGCCGAACCCAATCTGTACCATGATTTGGGTGCAAGCTGAGAATATCAGGTTTCTTCGTCCTGGTTCCTGACCACGAGTCGGGCACGACTCCAAGTACAGACTTGACCGGATCAAAAAGTCTTTGTATTGACGATCAGGACAAACAAGTCATGCCAGGTCTCCGGGGTGGCCAAGTCAGGCACCGAGCCTGGTCGCGATGCTTTAACGACGCTCGATTCTCCCGAATCGACACCATCGCGACATTGTTTCCTCATGGGGAATATTGGCTTTCATTTCGTCCAATTGACGGCCGTTCCCCGCTTGGCGCGGTACACTGCAGGACGGTTCTGAATCGCGCACATTGTTGGCGCCATGGGGCGGTCTTGCTTGATACCGGGAGGGCATGAATGCTTGACGCAAGCAAGTCGAGGGAGCGCAAAGCACCACCGCCTGCAGGTCATTGTCAAACCAGAGCGGCTTGTCCGGGTCGCCAGCTGGCTGAACCGTCCTTTGCTGTATCACCATGTATAGAAAGAAGCCTCTGATCCCAGTGAGGAAGACCTCATGAACCGACTTACAGAAAGCCTACGCATGGTCTACAATAGCACCGTGCGCTCACTGCTTTCTCGCTCGCGGCCTTGTCGCTGCGTTTGGGCCTCATTGCCATCATGCTGACCCATCCCCTACAGCCCAAACTGATGCCATCGCGGTGACGCAGCTCTCGAATCCTTTTTGGGCAATCTGCCGCTTTCTCGGCCGTCTTGATGTTGTACATGGCGGCCACAGGAGCATCGTCGCGTCCGGCTGTGAAGTCAAGAACAAGCGGGCCTTGGTGTTGAGATGCCTGCTCGTCACTTTATCAGTCGTGATTGAACAGTGAGTTGCACTGGAAACCGTACTACTGAGTAGGATTCGTCTCAATAGTTGCTCTCACTCACAATGCCTTCATTTCGACTCGCTGCGGCGCTTCCAGCTCCTGACGCATCAGTTGACCGCCTCCATCGCCTCCTTCATCCGCTGCAATAGCTGGGAATCGAGGTCCATGGCGAGATCATGCTTTAAATGAGGAAAACCAGTCCAGTTCAAACACCACGTTTGAAATCTCATGAGGGTTTTCCAAAAGATACCAGAATAAAGCAAATCCACAGACGATCCTGCTTCATTAAATGGAAGCTGCCGTGACCCAAGGTCCATCCACTGGGAGGCACTGACCCCATGGAACTCGGTCCACAAGCCGCCGCTAGTCCTGAATGGGCAATCAATCAACACGAGAGCTACTCCTGCTGCAAATGAGCTCCTTCCTAGCTTCATCATCCCATCTCGCCGAGTTCGAATGTACTTGAACGGGTTGTCTCCCATCCAGGCTCGCAGTGCTTGCGATTCAATTCCTCACACAATCCGAGCTCTGCGGTACGCCGTCTCTGCATCGTCGATTGGCACCCGCAGTCAATAACTCGCACTGCCACCCCCCGCAACAGTCTGCTGCGCCCGTTCCCCCTGATCAGCCGCAAACTCCAAAGACAACCGCATCGTCACCTCCGATCCAAATCCCGAGGCGCCTTGCGAAGTTTCCGATTATGCATGCCGGTTTTGCGCAATCTGCTTTTGAGCTTTAATGGACAGCACCCGAGATCGCCCAAGCGGCATCCCCCGCCTGTCCCGAGTACCGGTCCCTCGCTCCAACATTCCCAAACCAGCTCTTGCGACGTCTACGAATCCTCCACTCCGACCAAGACATTCACGAGATAGCCTTGGTGCTGGAGAGCTGAACCCGCCAAGGCTTCGAACAGCTGCATCTCGAGATCATCTGCGATCCAGCACCAGTGGTATCGACAGCGTCGGTACCCACGAGAGACCCCTCAGAACTATTTCATCGCGAGATCAACTGCGCCCGAAACCGCAGCATGCTGGTGCAGCAAAGCTCCGAGCAGATTCTACCCCGAACCGAAATTCGATCGTGCCAGGCTCTCAACAGAGATCCGATACAATTACTACACGGTCCGAGGCGGATCTGGCTGCCATCCCAGACCTCGACACAGATGATGCCTTTCAACCCACTCATGCACCACCTCGGACGCCCGAAAGCCCGCAATGTTTGCCTCGCGAAACCCTAGACATCAGAGGCAATATACATGATAAAGGTATGGAGGAATATTACGACGAAGCAGCCGCCTTTCAGACACCAAGTCCACATGAAACTCAAGTCCGACCCTCATTGGCAGAACGTACAATGGAAACTCTTGCTCAGATTCCTTCATCCCCAGCGCTGAATACAAAATCATCCTTTTTTTTTGAGCAAGCACGGCGAGTATCTCGGGCTGAGTCCGGAAGCTCGCGACCGGGATCGAGTCACGCCTCAAACGGACCTGGTCGACCTTCATCTCGGCGAGGCGCCCGACCTGGATCAAGTGCGGGCCAAAATCTCCCCAGTACACCAAGCGGTCGTGCTTCTAATGCATCGTTCAAGAACAACCTTTCTACTATTGGCGGATCTCCTCGAAGAACATCTGCCATTGGACTTGCCAAAACCCCCCAGACAAGACTAGCACCGAATCGTGCAACGTCGCTCACGTCAGCCTCAAAACGCACCGTCTCTGGTATGCTGTCTGTGACAGATGTAGCCAGGAGCCCCAGTCCAAACACAGGGTCGATTGGCAAGACCTGTTTTGGACCAGGTTCCAAGACCACGATGAAGGATGCCGCTGGCTCAACCGACCACATGCTTGTGTCCGCGACGGGATGGGACGGGGATATTCCACATTCAAAAGGTCAAGCTGCTGTCGGTGCCAACCAGTGTGCGACACTGACGAATCGAAAATCCTCAGCGGCGCTACGAGAGCAAGTCGCCAACGCCAAGGCTGCTAAACGTGCCGCGACGCGGCAGACGTCGACGGCTCAAGAATCCACCAGTCAAGACCAACGACATTCTGTGCCGAGCGATGAATTGAATACCGGCTTTGAATGCGAGGATCCTTTCAATCTGCGCAAGGGAGAAAAGCCGGGAACCAAGGTGCTTCAACAGAGAATTGCCTCGGCACGGACGACTGGGAGGTTGAACATTGCCGCCCTAGGACTAAGGGACATGCCGCCAGAAGTCATAAACATGTACAGCCTCGAGAGCATTGGTGGTGGACATGGGGCCAACTGGGCCGAGAGCGTGGATCTTACCAGACTGGTTGGCGCGGACAATGAAATTGAGCGGTTTGATGATGGCGTATTCCCCGACAAAGCCCCGGACCCTGTCGACGACGACGTCGACGATGATGGCCAGGGCAATATATTTGGTGGCTTGGAGACGCTTGATCTGCATGGCAATCTGCTGTCAGCGGTGCCGTTGGGCTTTCGCAGACTCGGCCATCTCACCTCACTCAACCTTGTAAGTGCGAGTTCTTGGGCGATTGAAGGTGCATCTCACTAATGAATGTCGACGCAGTCGTCCAACAGGCTTGGAAATGACAGCCTTGCAATCATTTCACAAATTACATCGCTCCGGGACCTCAGGCTCTCAAAGAACCTGCTGTCTGGGCCTTTGGACGCTGCATTGCTAAATCTCAGTGCCCTGGAGATGATTGACCTCCATGGTAATAACATATCGGCGCTTCCTCCTCGCATGGAGACAATGTCGCGCTTGGGGATCATGAACCTGAACGAGAACAAATTGGAAGCGATTCCTTTTGATAGCTTGTCCAAAGTCCCATTGACCGAGTTGTCGGTGCGGAAGAACAGACTCGCAGGAGCGCTCATTCAGCAACCCATTGAAAGTCTGGCCTATCTACAAACGCTCGATGCGTCGGCAAATCAATTGACGCATCTTGTGCCCGAAGGCAGCAAAGTCAGCCTCCCTACCGTCCACTCGGTGTCGCTTTCTGTCAACAGGCTGCAATCCTTGCCCGATATCACGTCATGGACCAGCTTGCTCACATTGACCTTGGACGAGAACCACATCACGCGCATACCTGAAAGTTTCACCACGCTCCAGAAGCTTCGTCTTGCCGACTTTTCGAGCAACGACATCAGCGTCATTCCTCCCGAGATTGCGCGGATGCAGGGTCTGACGATGATGCGCCTGACCGGAAACCCGTTGCGGGACCGCAAGCTCATCTCAGCATCTACGGATGAGTTGAAGGACATTCTGGCTGCCCGGCTTGAGCCTCCTCCGCCCTACCAGGAGCCCAACGATGACTCCGCCATGGCACGGCATACACGCGATGGCAGCGAAATGGACAGCAAACAAGGGGATGCTCCCGGGGCTTCCTGGGTGGGTTTGCACGATGACGACGACCCTCGATCCGATCCGGAGGATGACTTTAGGACGCCGCCCACGTCTGCGCCGCACACGCCGACGCGAGCACGGTCAGATACTGTCATAAGGAATGTGTGGTTTGTCAAGCCCGGAGGACTGTTGGACGTCTCGAAATGCGACATGTCCAGCTTGGATTCTCATGCCTGCTCTGCCATTGCAGCTCAAGGCCAAGTTCGGCAGCTCCTGCTACACCACAACCCCATGGCAGCCATTCCCATGTCGCTCACCGTTTTTGGGTCAAGTCTATCGTTTCTGTCACTGGCGCACGCGCGACTAGCAGGCGAATCGTATCTTGGCGAAGCCCTGGAGCTGCCGGCTCTGCGGGAGCTCTGCATCATGTCCAACCAAGTTGGCGGCTTGCGGCCACTGACGCAGTTTCTCAAGGCCCCAATGCTGGAAAAACTTGATGCCTCGCTCAACCGAATCGCCAGCCTTCCGCCCGACTTGAAACAAGCGTTCCCGCGGCTGTCTGTCCTTCTCGTGCCCAGCAATCAACTGACTCGGCTGGAGCCAGACTCCATCAGGGGCCTCAGGATTGTAGACGCCTCAAGCAATGACATTGGTCAGCTGAATCCGCGACTAGGTCTTCTTGGGGGCGTGGATGGCTTGCAGAGGCTCGACGTGGCGGGCAATCGATTCAAGGTGCCGAGATGGGGTGTCCTGGAGCAAGGAACGGAAGCCACTTTGCGATGGTTGCGAGGGAGACTGCCTGCCGAGGAAATGGCGGCATGGACAGCGGCCAACGGAGAGGAGGCGGGCGGTGATGTAGAGTAGTGTAGAGACGAAAACATGTTGACACGGTTGCCAGGCATCGTTTGCTTTGGATGACGCGGCCGGCAGACCGAATCATCAATAAGAGTACGTGATGATGATGATGATGATGATGTATTGGGAAAGCGACGTCAAGAGAGTGTTGCCATGGCCCTACGAAGTGACGCGGTTGCAGTTTCTTGTTTGGATGAAGAGAAGGAAGAGCCGGATAACAAAGACGATGAAAGAAGGAGAAGGAGGGCTCGGGTAATGCAGAGACCGGAGCACGGCGTCGTCTGTTCCTGTATGTAACAAAACCGCTTTTCTGGGCCAACAAGAAAATGTTTCTTGATGATGCTCCCAAATCACTAGCAGATTATGCATTAAATTCTCATGGCTTTATGCGCCGGAAGACGGTTACTCTGCGCACGCTCGACTCATCATCTTGTTCCATGACCAAGCCAGGCCAATTCGAGCACACGCAAGACAACGCAAACACACATGTCACCAGCACCGGCACCGGCACCACCACACGGGCATGGTCTCGCGGAGCGGTCGGGCGCGTACGACCTGGGCAACACGGCCAAGTAGTACAGGCCGGAGACGATTGTCAGGGTGCTCATCCCCATCTCGATAGTGGGATGGGTGGCGTTTGGGGCGATTTGCATCCTGTGCATCAACGGGCACGGGCGGGCGGGACGATGGATTCCGGCGTGGTATCTCGATTCCGAGGGGACGCGATGGGACAAGGCGGCGGTGGGACTGTGGTGGGTGGCCGTCATGTTTGGGTGGCCGGTGGTTTTGCCGTGCGCGGCCGTGAGGGGGGTGTCGCGGCGGGTGAGGAGGTGGTGGGCGGGGAGGAGGAGGCAGGGGGGGGGGGGGGGTTGACGATGGCCGTGGTTGACGATGGCCGTGGTTGACTCAAGATGGCCGTGGTTGACGCAAGATGGCCGTGGTTGACGACGGCCGTGGTTGACGATGGCAGGATGACGATGGCCATGGTTGACGATGGCCATGGTTGACGACGGCCGTGGTTGAGTTGACGATGGCGGTGGTTGACGACGGCCGTGGTTGACGACGGCCGTGGTTGACCCGGCGACGGGGGGTGATGGGAACGGGAATGCGGACGAGGGGGAGGGGGCGTGATGCGTGCGTGTACATGTATGTATTTCTGGTCATGGGTATTTGGGATACGCGACTTTGGTGGTACAAGCTGGATGGAATCAAAGACCATCTCCTCTCACGTCATGCCTTTTGGCCCCACTCGTGTCCTCGTCGCTGACTGACCCGACTCTCTCTGCCGTGGCAACCCTGCCTGGCAAGGGCCGGCCACGCGTGGTTGGGAAAGGCTTCGACGTTCATTTTCCCATGTGCAGCTGCTTGTTGACGTGACGCGGGGGGGCAACAACCCCGACAGCCAGCCAGCCAGCCAAACCACCGGATTGCTTGCCCGGCTCGCGCTCTACACACCCTTGACATTTGTCCTGGACAGCATGACGATGATGGCCTCGGACGCCCCGTTGCGTTCCCGCCGTGCCGACGAGCCACGCACGCCGCTCGAGGAGGACGACGCCGCGCCGCAAGCCAGCGTGTCGTCGTCGTCGTTGCAGGCCACCCTGCCGTGCAGCAGCCAACAAGTCCCCGGCTCGCCCATCAACGCCAGCGCGTCTTCCTTTGGAAGCCGACCTGCCGACGAGCCGCCCGCCACCGCAAGGGTGATTCCCTCGTCGCCGACGCCGCCGCCGTCGACCCAGGTCCCCGCGCATCATCGCCACGGCGACCCCCTCCGGGCCGCCAAGACGCTGCCCGGCCGCCCCCGCGAGTACGCCCCGCCGGGTGCGGCGCAGATCGCCGACGCGCCACCCGACGAGCTCCGGCTCATGCTCAGGGCCTGCGTCGCCGAGCAGCAGCGGCTCAAGATGGAGACGGCGCACCACAAGCTCCAGTACAACCTCCTCTGTCTGCAGGCCGACGACGACGCGCAGCGCTCGGCCGTCGAGCAGGACATGATGCGCCGCGAGGTGGAGGCCCTGCGCGCGGCGGAGCACGCCCGGCGGGCGAGGCGGGAACTCGCCGCGGGGGATGACTCGCTGCAGGGCAAGTACCTGCGTGTGAGGGGGCTGTGCGAGGCCGCCGCGAGGGAGAACGGGTGCCTGCGGGAGAGGCTGCGCGCCGCGAAGAGGGTGATTGGGCGGGTGGGGGAGGAGAGGGATGTGCTTCTCGGGAGGATACGCGAGAACAGGGAGCACTGGCATGTTTTGTGCAGTCCGGGGGGGTTGTTTCATGGCGTCCTGACGCCGCCCGCCGTACCGCCGCAGCAGCTTGCCGAGGTGGAGGGGGGGCAGAGGGGGGGGGCCGATGACCACACCGCGGCGGCGGCAGCCGACGACGACGACGACGACGACGACGACGACGACGCCTCGGTCGGCGATGCGCAGAGATGGAGACGGAGAGGATGGGGTGGTGCGCGGGCGTGAACAGCACGGGCTGTCGGCTCTGCTGCAGGCCATGAGTCAGGGCCAGGGACGGGAAAGGGGGAGTGCGCCGACGACGCCGGTGGGCTCGTCGTCGTCGTCGTCGTCGTCGTCGTCGTCGTACAGGAATGTGCCGCGGACGCATGCGCACGCGCACACGCGGTCCCTGTCCTCGCTGCCGGGTACGCCCTTGCCGCGGCTGCCCCCGTCGGTGGATCCTGTGCCGCCGACGGGACCTCCGCCGGGGAGGGGGGGCCGGCGGCGGTACGCGGCGGGGGAGCCCGGGCCGAGGACGCCGGTGGGGGGTGCGAGCCGGGAGAGTACCATCTCGGCGGAAGAGGAGGAGGAGCGGGAGCGAGAAGAGGACGACGGGGACGGAGGAGGGGGGGGAGGGGACCCTGTGCGGCAGAAGGCCGTCGCGTCCGTGGAAGGCCCGCCGTCGTCTGCGCCGAGCGCGGCGGGCGGATGGCAGCGAGAGCAACGGCGGCAGCACCGCCAGGAGGCCGAGCCGGGCCCGGGCCCTGCGCTGTACCATCACCGGGGGCGGCGGCGGGAGGACGGCGACGTGTCTGGCCGCGGGGCGAGCAGGGCGGCGGCGGCGGCGGCGCGCCAGGGGGACGGGGAGGGCGGGACCCTGGAGGGGAAGCGGCGGTACGGGGGTGGTGATGCTGCTGGTGGGGACGGGAGTCCGGCGAAGAGGCCGAGGGTGGGGATTCAGCACGGGAGGTGATGTTTCATCCGTCTCTTGTCGCATCTTTTGACGCTCGCCATCCGGGTCTGCGGTTTGAGGCGCGAGGCTCGAGGCCGGCGCTTTCGGGAGGGGAGCTCGCCTGTGGCTTCGTCTTGGACGGGCTACGGCCTGTACTACACGGGAGGGAGGCGGCGCGGCATGCAGGCCGTCGTCACACGCATCAGTCATGCCTGTTTTGATAGACGCGCAGAGGGAACACGCCGCTCTAGTACCGCCCACTCCGCGGTCCGCGGCCTGGTGCTGGGCGGACACAGAATAGCACGTGGGCGTCGCGGCGTCGTGGCAGTCTTGCACCTCCCATTGCTCGCCACGCGTAAAAAGCCAGTCCGCTGTTGCCGGTTCGCAGGACCATGTACCGGGTGAGGCGGCTGTGCGGAAGACGGCTACGTCCCGTCCTTGTCCCTACATTCATCGGCAGGAGCCGTCGGGGCCGCGCCCCCTCATCCACGTCCCTCGGCTGGTGTCCCGCCGGGGGCCCTGCCGGGGGCCGCCTCCGGCGGACGCCCTCCTGTTTGTAAACAGCCATGTTGAGTTGGGCATCCTATGTGCTAATATCCCTCCGGGGGCCCTGCCGGGGGCCGCCTGCGGCGGGCTGCCGCCTCCGGCGGACGCCCTCCTGTTTGTAAACAGCCACGTCGAGTTGGGCATCCTGCGTGCCAATGTCCCTCCGGCGGACACCACCTCCTCTAGCATAAAAGGCCGCATCCAAATGGCTCCCCGACGGGGACGCCCGGGAGACGCGCAGCAAAGCGTTGCAAACGCTCTTCACAAGACCCGCCGCGTTCCGCCAAAGGCGGCCCCTGGCAGGGACTCTGGAGAGATATCAGTATATAAGATGCCTAACTTGACAGAATTATTTATAAACAGGAGGGCATCCGCCGGAGGCGGCAGCTCGCCGCAGGCGGCCCCCGGCAGGGCCCCCGGAGGGACACCAGCGGGGCGTCAGACAAAACACGAGCCTGGCCGTGATTGCAAAGCGGAGGGGGGGGGCAAGACAGGCGTGAGAAGAAAACGAAGAGGAGAATGGCCCGCAGCTCGCTCGCAGCTGTCAACAGCCAGCCGCCCACGACGGTCCGTCCAGTCGGCTGATGGGTCCCAACTTGGCCGGCGCCACCGGGCCCATGGCAGCCCCATCAAGGCCCGCCTCGACAAGCGCCCGGCGGACACGCAGCGGACACCCCCCGCTGCGCGAATCAGAAAGACGCCAGCTGCCGTCGATGACGACAGACGGACATGCGTCACCGACTTCCCCTTTCGCGCCCCGCCACCGTGCGTCACGCGCTCCTCGCGCATGTGGCGCGTGGAGTCGGATGATGATGGCGCCACGGAGGAGGCTTTTTCCACCTCTCTGGAAGGAAAAGCCAGAGTTTGCCTTTCCAACAAGAACCCCTCGGGCCGGAGTAGACCATACCAGCCGAGACGCCAGCTTGTCTACCACGCGGCGGGAATCGTGTCCCTTGTCCCCTTGCCCTCGGCGTATACGTCTGCGTGCTCTTCCCTTTTCCGCAGGATCAAAGTCTTTGCCGGATCAAAGTCTTTGCCGGATCAAAGTCTTTCGCAGGATCAAAGTCTTTGCCGGATCAAAGTCTTTCGCAGGATCAAAGTCTTTGCCGGATCAAAATCAAAGTCTTCCGCCGAATCAAAATCAAAGTCTTCCGCCGAATCAAAATCAAAGTCATCCGCCGAATCAAAATCAAAGTCTTCCGCCGAATCAAATTCAAATCAAAGTCTTCCGCAGAAGCAAAGAAAAAGGATCAAGGGCAAAACAAAACAAAACAACAAACGCTCCCAGGACACAAAGAACCCCCCAGCATGCCCGCCTACGAATACTGCTGCCAGTGCGGCGGCATGATCGTCATCAGCACAACGTGCACCGCCTGCGGCCACAAGCAGTGCAGCAAGTGCCCCGTCTGCTGAACGTCGGAGCGACGGCCAACGAAGCACATCCGACCAAGACGGAGATGGAGAACGGACCGAGACGTCCGGTCGATGCCCGGTCCTCACCCCAACAAGTACCAGCATTCGCATCTCGACGCAGAACCAATGTTTCCGAACCCGAGGCTGACGCGGCTCACGTGCTTCGTCAATGTATACAGGCTGTGACAAGAATAAAACTATCATTCATCCCCGTTTCACTCCCTGTTTGGTAACCTCCTGCTTCGACTCCCAACTCCATGGCACATAGAGCGGCGCGTCAAATCTTCACGTGCCAACTGGAATACATTGCGTCAACCACACGCGCACACGCACACGCACACACAACACACACAACACACACAACACACGAGGGCAAAAATAAAGAAAACGATGCTTGATATCATCTATTTGTGCTCATCTAATACACCCCGCTATGACGTCCTTCGTGCTTCTCCTCGCTCATTTCGTAAAGCCATTATATGCCGTTTGCCAATATTCTCGGGCTAAAAATTGCATCTCTTCTCTTGTTCAACGACCTTTTGGGCATCTCTCCCTCGTCTTCCTTCCCGCCGGCTTCGACGCCAAGGGAGAGTGCGAGATCAAACTCGCGCCTCATTTTGCGTTCCCAAAGGAAAAAAAGACCGGCCAAAAGGGGAGGCAACTTAAATTGGCTTATTGATCAATGTCTTTGGAAAATAGCAAAAACTCACCCAAATCAAATCAAACTACATTTACAATGAAGAAAAAAAAAATGAAAAAAAAAACCATGAAAAGCCACGCGACATGACGAAATGTAAATGATTTCCACATGGATTACAGTCAACGTTTTTTTATAAAAAGGGGCCATGTCAAAAGAAACAAAAGAGAAAGAAGAGAAGAGAAGAGAAGAGAAGAGAAAGGAAGAGAAAGAGGGAAAAGGCTCGAAAGCCGCAAACGCGCAACAAGCAACCTGGCTTGGCCGCCGACTCAAATGTATCGCTTCATGAAATCAACTGATGATTCTGTTCAAGGCCGTCATTCATAATACGCTGATTCTCTTGTTTGTTTGTTTCTTGTCCGTTGGGCTCAGAATGTGCCATGTTCCAAGCCGTGAGAGCCGCGACATTGAAGCTCCTGAGACCATCACCGCTCCCAAGTGCGGCTGAGCCCCCAAGCGTAGCAAGCCATCGCAAAGGCGCCCCCCCTTGAACTTAAATCATACCCCCTGGCAAGGTGGCACTAGATATCTTGGAATGAGGTATGGGTGGTCGCATAGCCATCGGCGGGCTGTGCCGCATCTGGCCATTGGTATTCCTGGCCCTGCGAAAATCATCACCCGTAGCGTCGTCGTCTCCGGCATATCCATCCGTCATGCCATAAGAGTTGTTAGGGTATGGGCCCCCAGAACCGTCTTCGGCGGTTCGTGAAAACCCATTCTTACGGCGAGGATTGATGGGGGGCAGGGGGGGTGCCGAGAGCGGCGCGTTATGCAAATTGGGAGCCGACACAGCTGCACCAAGCAAGCTGCCACTGCGATTTCGACCGTATTGGTGCCTGTCGTGGGGCACAGGACTCTGTATACCAGGTGCGTAGTACCGGCCGCCGGGTTCGCAACTGCCATTCACGTAGCCGGGGCTCATCATTGCTGGCGGTCCGTTCATGTGGGCCAAATAAGGTGACCTCGTGGAAGACTCCAACATTGCACGTTGGGCATCCGAGCCAGCCGCACCGTTGGGCCCCCAATTTCCCGGGTGCTGCTCATCAAACGTTATTGAGCCATTACGCAGTCTAGGACCTCGACTATAGTTGCGTTCGCCATTGCTGGTCTCCGAACCGCTCCGGTCTCGTTCCGACGTGGCTCGCGACGAAGCTCGACAGCGGCCGCCATAACTTTCCTCGTCCGTGCGAGGCTTGCGATTGAACAGGGCTGGCGGAGGCCCATTCTCATACGATGTAACCCTGCCGATGGGTGGACGCTCCTGGCCAGGACTTGCCCTCTGCCCGTGGCGGTTCTGTACTTCCAGGTCCTTCATCTTTTGCAATTCTCGACGTGCCTGGCGAAACGTCTTCAGCCCAGAGTGTATGTTCTCTTCCGGCAATGCCGTACCCATCTCATTTTGGTCCATCGTTTCGGCACGACTCCTCGATGGGCCACGACTGCTGGATGCCTTGCGTGGCGATGGCGGAGCCCCTACAACGCCAGGTTGACTGCCAGATGCCTTCAAAACTTGGGCACGGCCTCGCTCCTTTTCTCCTCTGTCGAACATCGAACCGCGGCTAGATTTTGGCCTCAAGGTTCCGAGGCCGCCTGATTTGGAAGAGACAAACTCCTTATTCTGATCCGATTGAGGAGGTGTCGGGGGTGCGGAGCGGTCATTGTCTGACTCAACGACATAAGTGGTGAGCCGCTCACGTACGCGCCGGGCACCATCCGCCAAGTGTTGTGCAAAGTCGTCACGGCCGCCAAATTCACCCTCGTCCGTGCTCACTTCCCTGACCCCCTTGGGTGATGCGTTGCCATTTCTTTCGGTCCCGTCTGACTCCGTCTCCTGGTTCGCGGCACCGTACATTGACGAAGCCGCACTATGATTTCGCAAGTGATGCCGAACCATGCCACTCAGGCCAGAATTGGGGCCCAACGTCGGCGAGTCCTCCGGAGGCGCATGCTGAGCAGCGCCCGATATGGAGGTGGGAGATGCCTGATTGTCCAAGCTTTTGGGTGAGCTTAATGAAAGAGGGGTCGGGAGAGCGGATTTGCGGAATGCTGGGTGGTCATGGTCGTCAGGCCGTTCGATGGTAAACCGAGGTGCGACGGCCGACAGTTCCGGCCGGTTACCAGTGGCCGAGCCATCTTCGCTGTCGTCGAATACGAGGTTGCCATGCTCCTCGTTCTGGACTGGGACATCAGGCAACGGGGTCTTGGCGCCAATTCTCTCGCTGGGAGTCCTCTGCGCGGATGATGACCTAGATCTATCCCTCACGGACGACGTCGTTGACCTTGGCGTGTTCCTCAGCGCGGGCACGTCTCGTCCTTGCTGAAGCTGGCGTTGCCGTTGGGCGTATCGAGATTCGTCATAGTGCATCGACGGCCGGTTAAACACTCCTATTGCCGGCACCTTTCCAGGATCGGCCAGCTGGTTGGAGAGTCCGTAGGGCTCCTCCGTCTCGCTGATGGGCGGGCTGAGAGGTGGACTTGAACCGAGGTTTGGCTTCTGGTCAACTCTGGGAAACTTGCTAGTGCCAGACTCGGTCGGGCTCATCGGAGACGGACTCGTGGCAGAAGGGCTGAATGAGCGCAAGTTGGGAGCGCTTGCTTTAGACATGATTGGGCGACGATCTGCGACTCGATCGGTGAAGGTGCTGGTGGACGGCGAAGGAATGGCAGAAGCCGAGACTGGTGTCTTGTGGCCACCAAACGGTCGCTGTTTCGACAAGGTGTCTATCCGAGACAATGATGACGACTGATGCTCGTGGAGGTCTTGGTTGAGGCCTTGTTCATAGAGCCGCCGAGTCCGCGTCACAGTACGCTCTAGCCCAGGCGGATGCGGCCCCGTGTATGTGTCTTTGACGGAGGACGGTTGAGAAGCAATTGAAGTCGCAGCCGTAGAGCTACGGGCGGCCGAAGGCACCGAAGACGTCGTAGAACTCGTTTCTCGTCGCCTATGGTAATCGAGCGTGGATTCCGTATCAAAAGTGCTGTTTTTTTGCTCGTCCTCGATCGCATTTCGCTCCTTTTCTGCTTGCCTCCAGCGCTGAAAAGAAGATTGTGCTACATCATCATCGTACAATGCCCTGCCAGACATGCCGGCCCTCGATCCAGCAGCCAACTTGTAAATCTTTTGCCGACCGCCAAAGAGATTGTTGCCCTCGGTTGGCTTGGCGCGGGTCATCACGCTGCCTGTCATGGATGAAGCATCATCTGATTGATACGAGTCAAGGCGCCCAAATTGAGGGGCTCTGAGCGATTCGACTTCTGCAATGTCGTCTAATTCGCTGCCTAGACCACCAAAGACTGCCATCCTCGACTGTCGTTTCGGATGCAATACACTGTCGTCACTGGCCTTTCCGAGCTTACTGTTGGGGTCGTCCTGTTCTCGAAGCATGGAAAAGCGAGCTGAAAGTCCCGTCATGAGCAGACTGGTGCGGAAGTCATCACTAGAGGGCAATGCTGCAGCAAGGTCAAGCTCTGCCTTTGGTTCTTCATCCTGCATCTTTTTCTTCCCAAACATCCTGAAAGGTCCAGAAGGCTCGGCCTCGATTGATGGACGCCCGCTTATAGAGGAATCATCCTTCCCCTTTTTCTTGGTCCGGAACCTATTCATCTCGACAGGCCGCCAGACAAGGTACAGAATTGAAATGTTGGAGTTGGGATATCGCAAAGAATAGGAGGTAATAGGAGGTGATGGAAAACGTGTCGGTTCCTATTCTTCTCCTTCTTCTCCGGCTTAGCTTCAGTTGTGCACGTTTCGAGTCATCGATCAACTAGAGAGTGTGGGCTTTGAACGTTGCCAGAAAGCGTAGTGGCGAGGTACTAGGAAATGAGGTTGTTAGTCGATCATTGTATCAGCAAGCTATTCTCTGTGATTGGACTTGCACAAGGCAAAAATTCGAATTATGCAACAGAAGAGAAGAAGAAAAAAGTTTGACGATGGACGTTTTAGCAAAGCTCTTGTCGACGCTTTCTTGGCGTCACGGCTGGTGATCGAATTGTAGGCAGTCGCAATGAGGGACGAGCGTACCTGTGGAATTATACGAAGAGCGCCCTTTGCAGGCAAAGTCCGAAGTGGATAAACGGCAACGATATCGCTGAGCAACACTGAGGCATTCAAACGCTGGGGCAGCGATTGAAGGGTTGGCAAGACGACGAATTGGACAAGCCGTAGACGGGACTTATTGAGGGCAGCAGCGCAGACAGAATTCTATCTTCTGTCCGAGTGTCTGTCGATGCACAAGTGTGTCTGTCGATGCACAAGTCGAGGACGAGGCTACCGGGAACTGGCGTTCTGAGAAAGGGGTTGCCGTACATGTGCAGATGGTTCGCTTCGTAGTGGGTAGTGCAGAGGGAGACTGTAAAGGCCGCCGAATGTGGGACAGGACGACAGCAGAAGAATATGAGATGAGAAAAACTGTGCGTGATGCTTGGTACGAGGGCGTCACGGGCGCGTGCGAATTCAGAAACGGTGAAGAACAGACCGGGAGCGTGTCTCAGCTGTCGGCGAAATTACTCATGCTCGGCGAAATGAGCTTGCGAAGGGTAAAAAAAAAAAAAAAAAAAAAAGAGCGCGGGAGCCCAACAGGAGATGCAACGAATGGCTGTGCGGACGAAGAATCGTGGGCGGTTCGTGATGTGGGAGGAGAATAAAAATTAGAGGAGCAACGAAAAACAGGCTGCGGTGAGAGATTCGAGCAGGGCGGGCACGGGTGCAGGGAAATGGGAATGGGAATCCAGCACTTGAGTGGCTGGCACAGGCGACTGGGCGACTGGGAGCAGGGCAGTTCGACTGGCCAAGGAGGCAAGCACAGGGGGGGGGGCCCCCGCCACCCGGCATCAGCCACCACTGCATCAGACCATTCCAGCAAGCTGATTTGATCAAACAGCCGGATGGGCAAAAATTGGCAAGCGGAGCCAACTGGGTCGGCGTCAGGCAAGATTCAAGAGTCGTTTGTACCCGTCGTCCTCGTCGTCCTCGTCGTCCTCGTCGCCGTCCTCGTCGTCGTCCTCGTGGTTCCCTTTTCGTCTACCCGGCGCCGCGGACAGAGACAAAGGAATAGTCGCACGATAAGGAGGCCCCGTCGTCGACAGATCGGACGGGATGAGCCTCGATTGCAGGCGTTCTAATTTGCGGCACGATGCAATGCAACTCGCAACATTGCGCGCATGCATGCAGACTGCTGTATGTACATGTACTACCTCCTTGAGTACCTGCCTACCAGGTAAGCAAGTACTTACATTGCATACCCAAGTACCAGGTAGCATGCATAGTTAGGTACCTGCATGCCTCCTGGTAACATGATGGTGTCGTCGAGAAGCGCGTGCATTCCGGAGGCCGGGGCACGAGGCGGCCAGCAGCCATGCCATACTCGATATGGACCGTGCACATGTCCGTGCACATGCCAGAGGGCGGCGTCCATAACAGACATTTTGCTGCTCACCCGTTACTTTCCAAACTGCTACGTAGACTTCACTTCCCAAACTGCTCGGCACGTTAGACTGCGAAAAGTCAGAGCTGGCTAAGCCTTGTCTACATGTAACGCAGCCCAGAGCACTCGCGATAATCGCCGAGAGTATGTCTGTCCCCCTCCTCATCATCTCGTTCGAGTCCCTTCTCTGGTTCCTCGACCCCTGAAGGCGGCCCCACTCCATTGGTTCCTCAACTGGTCCTGGCTGTATGTATGGATGCATGTATGGCTGCATGTATGGCTCCATGCGCATTCACCCAGGCCCCTCCAATGTAGGGACTTCTGAGTCCGCCAAGCACATGAGGGGGAAAAAGGAAGCAAGGAAGAAATCACCAAATGTGTATCAAGGATGCGAAGACGACGCAGTGACCAGAGGTGGACCCCCCGACTGGGTGTCGATTGCCAAGCAGCGACAGTACGTACGTACCCTGCAGGGTGCTCCTCGGTCAGGTTCTCTGAGCAGCTGACTCTACAAAGTACTAATGTATACATGTATTGCATTAGTAATCAGCCTTTTGCACGACTGTACCTAGGAGGTAGGTACCTAGTGCAGGTTGAATATAGGAGGTGCCTGCCTTAGGTACCTTGGGTACGCATTTTAATTTCAATGCCACCCCAGGTCAAGCTCGTCCGCCCAACAAGCATCATCATCCCCCAGCAAGCCTATCCGCCGTCAATCTGCATACTAGCACAATATCCTTCGTCGGACACTGGTCAGGTTCTTCAACAACCCTGGCCGTCCGAGTTGTCCTGAGATGCAACCTAATGTATATGCATAATGTGTCTGTCTATATTGCACCTGTGTACGTACACACATGGCATCTTGCTCGTCCCATCGCCGCCAAGATAAAGATCGCTTTTCGAGCTGTGCGCTCTACCCGCTTGATCCGATGACATGGCAAAAGCGCCAAATGCACGGCAGCATCGTAGGTGGCTTGGGCGAATTCCCTCATTGGTGCATTATTGAAGCAGTGAGAGAGAGGCCAGGAGGCCAGGAGAGATGAAATGCATACGTATGAGACGTTAGGAAGGGGTAGGGATTGAAAGATGGGCCATACATGAAAGCATGGCTGCCTGCTTCGGTCCTCCGCTTATTAAGTGGCACTCGATCCCAGCCAACACTACCTTTTCTTGCCACCTCGTCACACACAAGATATAATGGCTCGATTTCGGTTCGTCAGCTCGCTTCCGTAACAAAAGTCTTGTTACGAAAAAAGAAATTTGCCGCCCACCAACCCAGCCGTCGGCGCCGAGAACGAGAACAGTCACGGCCCAAAAGATGAACTGTTGCTGTCATCTAAAACGATCTCGGATAATTCCTAGCCCCTAGTGCGCGCATCAGTCAAGAACTGTCGCGGCTGCCACACAAGACAAAGCCACGAGACGTGCGACCAGCAATCTCCCTTGTGCGCACACAAGATTCCATTGATCGTGCGAGCCGAAAGGAAATACACAGGCCAAAAGCTGCACCCCGAAATGATTGGCGAACGGCTCCTGGTCTTTCGCATCTACATGTCAGTGTGAAGCATCCGGGAGAAGAAGTACTTACTCAAGTACTTCTTCGCTTGGGTTAGGTAAGAGGTAGGTTAGGTACCTACCTAGATACCTGGTACGCTGGGCGGGCAGAAGAGACGGCCAACCCATTGTATGCCTTAATTCCCAGTTTCCCGTTTCCCCGGGCCTCAACCTCAACAGGACGGCTGGCACGCGAATCAATTTCGCTTAACATCAGGTTTTTATTGAATACTCCCGTCGAGAAGGAGCACTGGAGATGCGGAGGTTGCGGTACACGTCATGGCTCTTCGTGGTCCAATCAGATGACTGTACCTGACGCTTCAGCCCATTTTGGAACACGCCGCTGCCTGTACCCGTGGGTACAATACAGTGTATTACTCAGGCACAGCAGACGCAATTGCCTCGAGCAGGAGCGAAGCTAAAGTGATGAATCATTGTGACGTTGGTGTTCCACACCCCCCTGCTTCTTTCCATTTACACCACGATGCATGGACTAAACAATCCCTTTGCTTACGCGAAGGCAACAACGAGTTCACGAATCCGGAAGTGTGCTGATCAAAAGAACGAAAAAAAGGGATACCTAGAGTTATGTGTAAGTCCCGCAACAGCAGAAGTACCTGCAGATATCAGGCAAGTACATCAAGTACCTACCTACCTAGGTACTTAGGTACCTACAAGATACTACCAGGTAAGGTACCTAAGTACCTACGTGCGCGGGGCCTGCTCAGGGTGACAGCAGAGGGGAGTCACGAGACAATTCTAGAACAGGCGCAAATAATTATGAGACGTCTTGTGATAGCTTAGAAGCTGGCGACAGTCTCTAACTGTCACCCTGGGCAGGCGTGGCGCGTGATTAGGTACATCAGAGTGTTGGTAGCGAATACGCTTTTAGAGATGCTGGAATGTGTTCTGCATCAGGTGGGTCCGAGACCTCGTTCTTGCCTTCGCGCAGGCAAATGCAAATGCTGAGCTGCACACATGCACTTTCCACATCTCTCCCGCACCGCGGTTTGGTTGTCTTGTTTGCCAAACGGGAGTCGACTCGCGACGTCTATTAATTAGACTCTTTCAGCTAGATGGTCGCAATCCTACGGAGACGCCATGTTGGGATTCCACGAACGAGCACGTAGATGCCCAACTTATTCCAACGACACTAGATCATGTCATGCGACCCCATGACCTCACCTCGTTTACTTACTGAAGAAATCTCAATTGACCATACGGGTCAAAAGGGGGATGGATGCACATCCCTTATTGGGTGCGCTGTTATTTGCAATTATATCCTCAACACTTATTAGCCATCTGACAACACTGACTAGTCCGATCGACCATACTCCCTCGCACTTGCTGCGCACCATCATCTTTGTCGATACGAGTGATAGGATACCCACTTTCGTGAACGATTCTGCGCCTCGTCAGATCCGTCCTGCTGGCCCCGGCACCTTGCAGTCGTGATTTCCAAATCGGCATCACATCGCCCGGCAAGCCACCACTCCAGATCGCCCAAGTACCACTTTCATCTTCTGCATTGCTTGACCTTTGTCGATGCTTCACCAGACTCATTTGTGCCTGTCAATACTCGTACACATCAATGAAGACGAGAACAGTTGAACAGAGCTCTCAATGTGCGTTGTGTCACGCGGACATAATGGCAAAACTTAACACCGACACTACATGACGAGATGCTCAACTCCTTCACGGCACGGATAAAGACAGACTTTTTGCAGCCGAGCCCATGAGCATCCACGCTATACGCGACAAGTGCAGGAATGATAACCGGGCTTGCCGCCGTTACGCGCATGCTCAAAGGCCAGCCTGCAACAAGATTGAACAAATTGCCATTCTCGCCCGCCTATATAAGCTGCACATAACGTCAAGCCTACAAGATCGAGCTCATCCGTCTTACGCCAAGCAACGAATATGAGATAAGACCGCAGGTCGTACAGTCTTCCAGCTCTGTTTAACCACGACCCAGCCCGCTAGTTGAACGAACCAAAGATATTGATCATAATTCCTGACCGCCGCCGGACAATCCCAAGCCTTCCTCGTCATCGTCGAATTTCAGAAAACATGATCGAGGTTGTTGTCATCGGAGCAGGAATTTCAGGACTCACCTTCGCCATCACCGCATCCCGCTTTCACAATGTCAAAGTCACAGTATTCGAGCGAGCAGCCGCTTTTCAAAATGCAAGTATTCTCTCGACCTCCTCCATTCTCCTCCCATGTCTCCAAACAGGAGATTGAAACTCGATCATTGAATCTAAGAGAAAAAGACAGGTCGGCAACGGTTTACAAATTCCCTGCAATGCCGCCCATGTCATGCGTTGTCTAGGCATGCTCGACAAACTGCGAGCCAAGACAAAACGTTCCGCGGCGTCGTTCAAAACCTTAGCCTATTCCGATGGCAAGGAGCTCGTGGAAAGAAATTTGACGTACTACGAAAAGATTTACGGGGCGCCGTGGCTGTACGTGGCCCCCATTCCATTACCACACAAGATGAGCATTTTTTCTTTTTCTTTCTTTTTTTTTCTTTTTCTGTTTTTTTTCTTTTCTCCTTGCTTCTTTCCGGCCTCTTTTTTGCGGGGCTCGGCGACCAGATATACGTGCTGACCACAAAGTCCCCACGAGCTGTAGTCTGATGCACCGTGCAGATTACATGCAAGTGCTCCTAGACAAAGCGAGTCAAGCCGGTGTCGTGATCAAATCTGGCTGTGAAGTGCGCCAAGTTGACTTTTCCGCGCCTTCCGTGACTTTGACAAATGGACAGATTCAGAAAGCCGATTTGGTTGTTGGCTCTGATGGTAAATATACAAAATCCTTTGTCATTTGTGAAAAAAAGGGGGAAATCCTGTACCTGCCAGAAATTCCTTGAGCTGACTGCAGGATGCCTAACCCTTTTTTTTTTTTTTTTTTTTTTTTTTTTCATCACAGGAGTCCACTCCAAAATACGCTCGCTTTTACACCCTTCCATCCAGCCAGTCCCGACAGGAGAGTATGCCTATCGCACGCTCTTTACGCGATCGCAATTGTCAACTCCGGCTCTGCAGCACATTGCATCAAGTCCCGGCGACGTCCGCGTCTGGCTAGGCCCCATGGCCAACGCCGTGCTGTACCCGCTTCAAGATGGTGACATATTTAACCTTGTGATTGTGATAGCTGACACGGAATTCAACACGACCCGAAAGCAAGGCGAAGACCTTCTCGGCTCTGTAAAGCACTGGCTTCGAGATTGGGATCCTGTCCTGTTACAAATGCTGAATAAGACGGACCAGCTGGCCCGCTACCCGCTCTACCAGGTGCAGACTCTGCCGTCTTGGTCCGACGGGTGTGTCACCCTCATGGGAGATGCCGCACACGCCATGCTTCCCCACCTCGCGCAGGGGGCCGCCGCGGCCGTGGAAGATGGCTTCGTTCTCGGAACGCTCCTGGGACGCTGGGCGCAGGCCATAAAGGGCGCGTCAGACCCGTCTCTTCGCCGGCGTCAAATACGTGCCATTGTCCAATCTTACGAGAAGATTCAGCTTGAGCGGACCACCCGGATCGCCTCCAACTCGCGACTGACGGGTGTGCTGGAGCATCTCCCCTCGGGACCTGAACAACGCGCCCGAGACGCCGAGTTTGCCACGTTTTTGCCCGAAAGAGCCGAAACCTGTGTCAGTGGGATGCCCTGGATTGATGGGAGGTGGAACAGCGAGCTTCTTGGCCGAAAAGTTGACGAGGAAACCGATTGCGAGTTCCAGAGGTTGGTGGACGGGTGGCGAGCTCAGGCTCAAGCCATGGGTAGGGAAACTCCTATGGCAAGGTTGTGACAAACGCGGCAAGTTGGTTCTTTTTTGCATTGTGTGCATGACGACTGCTTGCCTTCTTCTTCTTCTTCTTCTTCCTCTTCCTCCTCCTCTTTCTTTTACAAAAAAAAAAGAAAAAGAAAGAAGAAAATGACTCTCATTAAACGAACTTGATGATTTCTCTTGATCCAACAAACACCTTCATTCATTCATAGTCTTTCATCTATATTTGCCATTTTAGCTTGGATTAAATACAGTACACATGTTCTTCAGTTTAAAGTACCTTTCAATTAGACCTTTTCGTATTGGAAAATGAAGTTGAAATAAAAAGAAAAATAAAGAAAGATGATAAGGCCCCAAAAACCCATGTATGTGTCACGAGATACACCGTCTCCATACGTGACAAGTAATCAAGAAACTCGGCGCTATACAAACATGGTGAATTTTGACTTTTTTTTAAAAAAAAAGAAAAAAGAAAAAGAAAGAACAAGACACAGGGTGAGGCAGCACACCAACTAGGCCTTGTCTGCCTTCTTGCCACCCAACGTGTTCTTGGGCACGCGAGCAAGCCAGTACACAAACAAGGCACCGCCCACGTTAAAGGCAATGTAGACCCAAATCAAGCCAAAGTTGCGCCAGCGGTCCTTGTAGTCGCTGCTCACGCCGGCCAAAAACGTGTTCGTTTTTCCAACAGGACAAAACTGGCAATTGTCTCTTGCGGCTTCGTCCACGAGCTTGCCCCCAAGGACGTTGATGTAGTCCTGCATATATTGTCGGCACGTCTGATTGACAGGCGCCCGGAAATCGAGCAGCTCGTTGCCAGCACACATGACGTCGGTGTTGGCAATTGCCGTCGACAACATGCCCGAAACGAGATATGTAAAGGGCGAGACGCGATACATGAACATCCAGAATCCGGGGAGGTTTTGCGGTGCGGCGAGGACGCCGCAGAAAATGAGGCACAATGAGAATGCCAGGTTGGCAACATTGCCACCCGCCTCCGCCGTCTCGAATCCGGCAACGGCAAAGACCGAAAAGGTACCCGTAAAGAGCATGAAGGCGAGCAAAAAGAGGAACATGAGGGCTCCACGTTCGGTAACGGCATCTGTGGACATGGCGTTCCTGTAGAGACCAATGGGATAGTACCACGAAAAGTACATCGCGACCGCCATCAAGGCATTCCACGGAACCTCGACGATGATCTGGGAGAGAATGAACACCTTCCACGAGTATAGCTTGGATGGACGCTCGCGAGCCTCATACAAGGACCGCTGTATGACAAATTGTGGCATCGACTGTTGGACAATTTGGCCAAAAATGGTAAGAAGCTGAAAAATGGCAAACATCTGGTTCTGTAGGCCCTGGATACTGTTGGGGGCCTTGAAGAAGATGAAACCAATGAATAGGGAGACGAGCGTGCAGAGAGCAGCCTTGGAATAAATATAAACTGGAGTCCTCCAATATTGTTGGAACACGCGGTGAAGATTCTCCTTGAGCTGCACCATGAAAGGAGCTGCGAATTCCTGATAACCACCCGTGGTCCCCTCAGCAGCAGGTGCCGAGGCGATGGACCCTCTTTTATCTCGATTCATCATTTCGAGTTCTTCCTGGATTCTCTGGTATTCGGGACTATCGTGCCAAGCTCGGAACCAGTCGACATCCGTGCTTGTTCCCGGGGCGGCACCAATCACTTCGAGCATCCATTCGGCGGGATTGGCGTCTTGCGGGCAAGGGTGCCCACCGTTCCTCTCAAAGTAGCTAGTCATCGTTTCGGAATTTTCTCCAATATCGCCAAAGTACACCGTTTTTCCGCCCTTGGCCAGGAAGAGAAGTCGGTCAAAGCGCTGAAAAAGCATCGCAGAGGGCTGATGAATAGTGCACAAAACCGCCTGTCCGACCTTGGTCAGCTTCTCCAAGAGGTCCAGGATAGCCCAGGATGTTTGCGAGTCCAGGCCAGAGGTGGGCTCGTCAACAAAGAGCAACAAAGGGGGCTTGGCCGCCAGCTCGACACCGATTGTGAGACGCTTACGCTGTTCAACATTGAGACCATCCCCCGGGACACCGACAACGGCATTGGCGTATTCCTCCATGCCAAGAAGCTCAATAACCTCTTCCACATAAGCCAACTTTTCCTCCCTCGGAACGTGAGCTGGCTGACGAAGAATAGCGCTAAAGTTTAAAGCCTCGCGAACAGTGGTTGTCTGCAAATGCAAATCTTGTTGCTGAACGTAGCCAGTCTTGCGCTGGAAGGACATGTCTCGAGGACGACCGTCCACCAACATCTCGCCCGTGATGATGCCCATAGACGTTCGATCAGCCAAGCAATCCAGAAGAGTAGTCTTGCCTGCTCCGGAAACGCCCATCAGTGCGGTCAAGGTACCAGGCTTGACCCATCCGTCCACGTGGTCCAAAATTCTTCGCGTTTCATTCTTGACCTCGATGTCGTAGCAGACGTTGTGCCATTGAAAAACAGAGGTTTGCTCCTGAAGCATTCCTCCTCCCTTTTTCTGTCCACGACTCTGTTCAGACGTCACAATCGGACCAATCTTGGCCATGGCAGCTTCGGGGTCGTGGCGTCGCTCCTCGGCGTCTTGGGCGGCGGCAGGCTTATGACCTCTACGGTAAACCAAGACCTCACCCTTTGACTTCTTTGCAGAAACAATTTCGGCAGCTATGATATAGCAAATGAGAAACACGGTGGTGAATGCCACGATGATGCCAAAGTTGCGCCACCGATGACTCCAGAAAAAGTCGAAACTTGAAGCCAGATACCTGTCGCCACTGACAAACTCTTGGCCAGGCACAGAACCGACAGCGGAACAAATCCGGTTTTCAGGGTTGACATTGGCGTATTTCTGAAGCAGAGAAGCTACACTGGGTGCTGGGGCCACATCAGTCGGAACGTACTGGGTACACCGGAACCGCCGACCATGAAACTCATTGACCATTAGAGCTTCGAAAGAATAAGCCAGGGGGTCAACGTAGGCTATCCATCTGCACCAGCCGAGCATGTACTGTTTCGGCAGGACGAATCCAGTAAAGATGAAGAGGGCGAGAATTAGAAGAGCCGCCGGTACGAGGGCTTCGAATAGTGTCCGAGATGCAGAGCCAATGAATCGGAAGACCATGGACATGACCAAGACAGTGGAGAAGCTGATGAGTAAGAAGAAGAAGAAGGCGCCGGCTTCTCTTCGGAGATTCGTCATGAAGTAGAGGGTAATGTTGAATATAAGTGTATTGGCAATCTTGTACGGCATGTCGCAAAGCATGGAAGAGAAAGCTTCAGCCGACGGGTGATATAGTGCATATCGGGCGTGCTTCTCCACGATAGGACGTTGCGCATACAGTGTCAGAATCTGCAGTCAAACACACACACACACACACACACACGAGTTAGCCAGCGCCCTCCCGCGCAGTATGCCGTGGTTGAGCCTGTCGTTGGGGGGGGGGCGACATGTAATAACAGCATACCTCCAGGGCAGACGCAAATGCGTTCATCAAGCAAGCAAAGTAGAGTAGGGCACCACGTTGAAAGAAACTGGAAGACGTGTCGCCCATGTTATAAAAGACGCTACCGATGATGAGAGCCGTCATAAAATTAGCAATGAGAGAACCAACAGTCACGGCTGGATCTCCAGTCAACCGCTTCCAGCCACGCCACAGACATAGCTTAATCTGCTGAGGGTATGACAGGGTAAAAGGCGACTTTTTGCGCAGGCCCTTGGCCTGCTGGGCGCGCCTCGATTCGCGAAAAGCGTCAGCGTCGGGTCCATCCAGGGGATGGGCCCTCTTGTACTCCTCAATCTCGGCCTGCAAAGCCTTGTATTGGGCACTATTCTTCCATGCAGCGGCAAACTCATCGGGTGTTCGTGGTGCTTTACCTTCGAAGCCGGGACGCACGACCCGCTCCATGGACGACGTCATGGAGGTGAGGAAGTCGGGCGTGGTTTGACGAGCGGGACATTCGAAACCAAGGTCAACAAAGTACTGTTTGGCTTCATCAGCGCGACCAAAGAAGATTTGCCGGCCTTCATACAAGACAACAGCCTTGTCAAATACAATATAGGCACTTTGAGGGGCCTGGTAGATGGATACGCAGGCGGTGCTACCAAATAATTCAGTTTGAAGGCGAAGTGTGCGGCAGAATTCAATGGCATTGGCCGAGTCGAGACCTCGCGTCGAGTTGTCCCAGCACTGAAGGGGCGCGCCCGAAAGTGCAGCCTCTGAGATGGTGACTCGCTTTCGCTCACCGCCCGAAACACCTCGGACAAATTCGTTGCCAACTCGAGTGTTGACGGTGTGAGAAATACCAAACATGGCCATGACCACATCGCGCAGGTGATTGGCAAATTCATGTATGTTGAGGCCTTCGGGTAGCTGGCGTGGCTGGCGAGCCCGCGCAGCGAACGTGAGGGTATCGCCCACAGTCAGTTGCGGGAAATGGGCATCGACCTCTGCGGTGTAGATGGCCTCCCCACGATGTCTCGTGTGCATCTCCTTGGCCGAAACACCTGTTTTCACTCACGGTCAGCCGTTACTAATCATTATGAACAGAGGTCCCGCGCGCCATTTCATTTGCCGCTGCTGCTGCATTGCCGAGGTGGCAGGCATCCTGAACGGTAACTTCCGCTGTCAACCGATCCACGCTTGAACCTGGGGGAACCGCCTCGTGTGTTATTTTACGCGAGGGGGCGGGTGTGGCATGGGAGCACGGGCACGACCGTTGCGTAGCATTTCCGCGCCCAAAAACGGCAAATCCCGTCGGCGATGCAAAGCAGACCCCTACTTGCCTTCTTGATTGACCAAATTGGTGAGAGACCATTGGACCTTTTTTTTCTTCTTCTTCTTTTTTTCTCACCTTGATAATTGAAGTAAGAGCCCTCACCCGCATAAATGCCGCTCATTTCACCAGCAATCGTCTTGAGCAAGGTCGAGCAGCCAGAACCCGGCGGGCCAAGCACGACCAACATCTCACCCTTGCGGACTAAGCCATCAAAGCTGCGCAGAATGTCGATGCGCTGCTTGCCGCCGCCCGTGAATTGGCGAGCAGCCCCTGCGGCCGAAAGCCAGACGTTGGCGACATCTTTTTGATAGTCGGTGGGCGCGCCGAAACCGTGAACGTCGAGGTTCTGAAAGCAGATGCCCGACGACAGCGGGGGGTTGCCCTTGCCATTTTGAGAAGTCAGCTGGACAATAGCCTTGGCCCATTCGCGGCCACTGAAGTAGGGTGAATTCGGGTTCAGAGTGGAATCTTGCCCGGCGAGGAAGGGGTTCCGGCCTGCAGCACCGTCCACGCCAGCAGCGACAGAGGTGCGCGAGTAGGATCGGGCCAAAGCCTGGACCACGGACGAGCGGCGCTCCATCTCGGCCCCGACGGAGTCGTCATCATCCTTGTCGATGGAGCCGGCCGAAGATTCAAGCTTTTCCTCGCTGTGCCCCGCGGCCACGGCTGTACTTTCCGTAGTGGTCGGGGCATTTTCCATCGAGGCCACGTTGTCTTCCTCGCGAGTCAGGTGATGGTGCGTTTCGGCCTGAGGAACTCCATGGGTGTTGATCGTGGCGTCGCAGTTCACGTTGATGCCATACATGGCGACGATGCAAGGCGCGTGCCTGATGCAAAGCCAGTCGAGGGCGGTTGAACGACGAGACACCGCAGTAGTCCTCAGGATGTACGAATGGGGACGCCTGATGATGAGAAAAGAAGATATGGACATGAAAAGTCCACGCCACCAGGCCGAATGCCAAGGGCGTCATGACGCTTTTAAGTACGCTCGGCACAACCTGGGAAGGAACGACGGGCAACTGAGGGGTGGTAGGGGCAGGCGCAGAAGGGGGGTTTGCGCGGGCGCTTATTCTTGCGAGGTTGAGGCCTGGTGGGGCCAAAGCAGTCAACGACGGTTACCGACCTGCCTGGTAAGCAGGCACGAGTAGCCACCAACACCCGCCGAAGTATTGTCTACGGCATCGGGGCGAGAGGGACGAGCAAGAACAAGCCGGGACCGCGTCAGCCGGAGACTTATTTGGTGGGGATGACCACAACGCCCAATGACGGGAATTTACCTGTCCTTGCTGGAGCGGTCCAAGATGCCGTCACATGTTTGGAGAAGGCAGCGCAACTCTCAACACAGTCGGAAGGTGGAGCTTCCGCCCCTGCCCCGCCCGACGCTTAAATCTGCAGCTGGTTGGGCAACGCGTCTGTTCCAAAAAAGCCCCGTGACCCCTGCCGCCCGGCGGATACGGACATATGTTGGTGGGTCTTTGGTCAAATCGGTGGGTTCTGGTGGGTCTGACAACGGGAGCCGATGACGCTATTCACAATCAAGGCTTGCGCGCTGCTGGAGCCTGGCGGCGTCCCTGCTCATCTGGCGGGTGGCGGTGTGGGCGGGCTGTCGGGTTCCGCCAAGAGCCCGAGCAAGCCTTTCCTTTAGGTTGGCTTTAAGCGATACGGATACGCTGTTGGTCAGTTGGTCCGGGCTAAAGCCGTCCAGGTCTGAGCCCCATGTTGTTTTGTTGTTTTGTTGTTTTGTTGTTTTGTTGTTTTGTTGTTTTGTTGTTTTGTTGTTTTGTTGTTTTGTTATTTTGTTGTTTTGTTGTTTTGTTGTTTTGTTGTTTTGTTGTTTTGTTGTTTTGTTGTTTTGTTGTTTTGTTGTTTTGTTGTTTTGTTGTTTTGTTGTTTTGTTGTTTTGTTCTTTTATTCTTTTTTTTTTTTTAATTTTCAAGGCTTTCTATGACGACTATGTTTGCACGCATGTATATGTACGGGAATGGCCTGGCCTGGCTCGGCTCGCATCTCAACAAACGACTCGCAGAGATGGAATCCCTTTTGCAGAATTGTCCCCCCATCGTGTGCCCGAGATGGAAATAAGCATGCCCGCTTCGCATTCCCTTCGGCACAACTTGAAATGCGGATAAGCCAACGGTCAGCAATAAGACTCCGGCCTGAATCCTGATGCTACGCCCTTGATATGGGTGGAAGCTTTGATCAACAGGTCCATATGTACTGTTGCAGGTGCAGATCTGCCGCGGTATGACTCACGAGTTTCATTGATCGACCGCCTTTTCAATGTATTGACCACCGGATGGTGGAAATCTGAAAAAAAAAAAAAAAAAAAAAGTTAGCACATGTACAGGTATGTAGTGGCTGACGGCGTGTCCAATGCCAGTCTCTCTCAGGTATGCATACCCCTTAACTGGGTCATGCTCTTTGCCGCTCCCAGTCTGTTGTCAATGACCATGATATCATCTTCTCAACTGGCGTGCTGCAAACTTCAGTCAGATCCCAAGTACTCGGCAAACGGGTGCTTGATACCCAGCGATGCCATCCAACATCCAGCCCCCATGGTGACAACGGAATGCGATACAACCTCATCCTTGATCTTGATCCCGAAAGCCGCAAAGTGCCCCTTCTGCAAGCACCCTGCATCCAATACAACACTGATATCGCCAAGGGAGTGTCCATGCACGCGCAAACTAAGAAATGACGGACAAGCAGCTTCATCAATCAACCAACCAACCAGGGATCGGCTACGGTAGAGAAAGAAATAAGCTGACTACAGCCATGACGAACACGAGTGACGTGTCCTCCTGTACATCTGGACGTTAGGGAAAAAAAAAGGAAAAGAAATGGTGCTCTCCCCCACTGATTCCATCTCATATGCTTGTGGCAAAAATGTTTTCTTTTTCAATTGTATTCGCTGGTCCGACAAGGCTGACACAAAAAAAAGGCAGTGTATTACAGAAAATTAATACCGACGCCCATCTGAAGACCCTTGGTGCCCGCTTCCCCACGGCGCAGAATCAAAGGCAAGCTAAAGTTGAGCTCGAAACGGGCCACGGGATGGGCGTAGACCAGTCCAAACCCGGCGGCCACGCTCGGCGCTCCGCTCAGCAGGTCGCCAACCGCATTCAGCATGCCGCTGCTGACAGCGCCGGCGGTGCTCATTTGCTGCGACCCAGCCTCCCTGTTCTTGCTGCTGTTTCTGAGGGCTACGAGTCGGCCCCCATTGGCAAACACTTGAAACCGTAAGCCCGACTCTGGGCCCTTGTAGGGTAGCGGCAGGAGCATGTTGACGTTTCCGGCCGCAAACACGTCACCACCGACCGCGTCTTTGCCATCGTGAGGCCCCAGCCCGCCGAGTTTGAAGCCACGAACGTCGGTAGGTCCTCCCAGCTGGAAGCGATCATTCAGGCGACTAGGAAGGGAGTAGTAGCTCCCGGACCCCGAACCCACGGGCAGCGGATAAAGCATGCCCATCCTGAAACCCGCCCCTATCGACGCGCCTGAGCGGGCCGACGAGCCGGGTAGGGGGATCGGAACCGCACCACTCATCTCCACCTCGCTTCGGGAAAAAGATACGTCGCCGCCGAGCAGCCCGGCACCGGCTATTTCCCAGCCAGAGCGCATCATGTACCCCGACTGGGGAAGCTGCGGGTTATCTCGTCGTTCTCTGTAAAACGTGTGCTTGATGGCGCTCTTGATGCTATCGCCGGCATCGTGGCGAACCGTCGGGCTGGCAGTCTGGCCCAAGCCGGTGATTTGGCGCCATACGCCCGAGTACTCGACAGCGTGAGCATCTCTCTGTGCGTTCATCCAGGAGAAGCGTATCGAGCCACTCTTGAGAACCTCCTCGTGTGAAGCCCATGGCTTTTCTGCCGCCGAGGCCAATCCTTCCACCGAGACCCGCATATCAGGGTTGCTGAGCACCGGGGCACTCAAATTGGCGCTATATGCCGACCGTGTCCTCGTCCCGGACTTGGCATTCAAGGTGAGCATTTCGGCGCCGCCAAACATGTTTCTCCACAGCAGCGATCCGTATGCCGAGCCTTCGCCGTTGCCCACATCGGTACCGGTCTGGAGCTTGAACCGCGGCAATTCTTTCAATCCAACCGAGACGCCGATGTCGCTCAGGCTCGTGGAGGGGTCGACCTGGCTGGCTTGCGACAGGTATATCTCGGGGGGCTCTCGTAGAATTTCTGGCACGTCGTTAGTCACTCCTGGCGATGCAAGCCTCCCGTGTTTTTGTCTTGCCAACTCAGGACATACGCAAGCCGGAGAGCTTCCCGTTGGCGACCTGTAGCCTCCCCATGACGTCGCCAACGGTCTGGGGCGCGTGGGGACCACCGCTGAGCAGCGGCGAGAATATAGGATCGAGGAAACCCCTTCGAATGTTCTTGGCGCCGTTGACGGAAACCTCGTGAATGGTCATGGGCATGGACATTTGATCTGCCATCTAGGAAAATTTGTCAGCGGGACGCGCTTCTGCGCACCAGGGCATTGAGTCTCTCTGCTCTCTGCCTTCGTTCCATACCATCTGGGCGATCCTCCTTTTCTTGGCCTCCTGCTCAGCATTTCGAGGCGCGGGCGATGTCTTTGCGGCATGGAGCACGTCGTCACTGCCCGACTGGAGCTTGTCGATCGAGCTGGCCTGCCGCGTCATGGTTAGTTTCACCACTGCTGGGTGCTGGGGAGATTCGAACATGGGAGGTCAGAAGAGTGACTTGCTTGTCTTTCAGACGCACTCGCATTTGACGCCATGCTTTGACAATCCTACGCGTGACACAATGTCACTGCGACGGCAAACGTGCAACAGTTGACCCAGATAAGAGGAAGCTCTGGCAGCTCCAAAGCCAAAAAAGCGGTTTGTCGTACCAGATGATTTTCATCTGCAGCAAGGGATCCAAGGACTGGAAGCTTTAGCTTCAGCTGCGCCACATCGCGGAAACCAGGCCTAGGTCGCGAGTACTGTGGCTCCTGTGGCTGAACGCAGCATCTCCAATCCCGGACAAGTCCGACTCAGGCGCTTTATTAGAGGCTACCGACCCGAGTTCCTAATCAAGCTCGTTTCTCCATCCCAGCCTTCCTCCCGAGTCCTGACCTTGCAAGTTCAGACATCGCCAGTGCCGTCTCCTTCGGCTTGTTAATCTTCCCTGTCTCGAGCGGCTTTTCATTCTCTCACGGGCCTCTTCCCCCTTGACCCTGTCCGTCCGCCATCCCTTTTGGGTGACGTATCCGAATCGGTCTCTGACGACACCTTGGACATTTCTGTGCCAACAGACCGATGGCCAGCAAGGCAGCACACAAGCGCGTAGGTTATCGCGGGCCCGGACTTTCGGGGCTCAATCGACCTCCCTCTCTTGTTTCTTTTTTTCTTTCTCTGCTTCTTCCACTATCAAGGGTCTCACGCTAATCGCACGCGGGAATAGTTGACTCGCGAGTACAAGGCCATTTCCGAAAACCCGCCACCTTATATCACAGCCCATCCGTCGGAATCAAACATTTTGGAGTACGCGATCCCCAACCCAATCTTTTCCTCTACATTTCCATTTGCTGACAAAAAAAAAAAAAAAAAAAAAAACAGATGGCACTACATCATCACGGGTCCTGAGGACACACCATACCATGGCGGCCAGTACTGGGGCACGCTCATCTTCCCGCCCAACTACCCCTTCGCGCCACCAGCCATCCGAATGCACACACCGTCCGGTCGCTTCCAGCCATCAACGCGACTCTGTCTATCGATATCAGACTTCCACCCCAAGTCGTTCAACCCAGCCTGGGAGGTGTCGACGATCCTCATCGGCCTCCTCTCCTTCATGACGAGCGACGAAATGACGACGGGGTCCGTCTCGACCACGCAGACGGAGAAGAAGTATCTTTCATCACGCAGCCGCTGGTGGAACTCGACAGGCGGGGGGTCAAACGCCAAGGCGAACCCGGCGCAAAAGGGTAACGTCAAGGCCGGCGACGGCGGATCCAAATTCCGCGCCGAGTGGCCTGAGGTCGACGCCGAGAACTGGGAGTGGATGAAGAAGAACAAGGTTGATTCCGTGACGGGCACCCGCCTCGATGGCGATAACGGGACGTCGTGCGGGCCGCAGCTGGGCATCGCCGGATCGAGCGGCCACCAGGCGCAGGCCGTCGTCGATGCTGTGGTCCAGCAACGGGATGCCGGGCGAGGTTGGCTATATCGGAACAGACTTCTCGTCGCGGGGGCCCTCATCTTTGTGTACGCGCTTGTTGCGAGACTCGTTAGCGGCGAAGGTATAGCATAGATTCTTCGACGAGACAATGCTGGGGCGTGTAATCAATGGTGGCTTGGCTTTGCATAGTATAGTTGATCAAATGCAGTCGGTTTTTGCCATCGGATGCCGAGCCGACGAATTTTTGTGCATGCCATAGGGACTCGCGAATTGTGCATCACGTCCATGCTGGCTTACAGTGAGACTCCCTTTCACAGTTTCTGATTCTCACGTACAAGATACCCAGGTGGGCAGGTCAATAATAATCGCCACTCCTCCATAGTGGATTTTGGGTTTGGAACCGTCTTATTTCCCCCCCTTTGTCGTGGAAATATAGTGGCATTGACGCCGGTGAGCAACGTCTCGACTTTTGACCAGTCCAAATGATGGCCTTCCCCCCCCCCCCCCCCTCCTTCCTCCCTTCTTTTTTCTTTTCTTTTCTCTTTTTTAAAACCTGTTGGGTCGCCAATGGCGGATCCTTACTCAAGTCGGTTTCCAAGTATATACGGTCACACCCTCGCAGACGGAGTCCATCTATCATGTCCCGACAAAAAAGGCCTCTGAAAAAGCGCAGGGATACCATCTACATGTTGCGAGCTGCATACAGCTTGCATGAATGGGCTTCGAGGTTCCTACCATGCTGGGCGCCGTTCATGACGTTTCAAATCCAGAAGGTAATGTTCCAAAACAGACGGCTGGCTGAGATAACAGCATGGCCCGGTATCGGTTCGCCTACTTGAACGGCCACCATGCGCATATGTGTATGTATGTACTCTGACTCTCAACTCAATCCAGTGCCCACTGGTGTTGTGATACCATGTGTTTTGTGATACGGCGTTCGGGCTCATGGTGTCGTCGGCGCATCATGCTGCCGATTTGGCATACAATATTACATGCACGTGGCGTAGAGATTCCATTATTGCACCAAAGTACATGCTCACTCTTGGACTCGCCTTGTACGTGGTAGTGGCGCTGCATCTCCTGACAAAGGCGTGATCAAACCGTTCTTCTTGGTTTGGTACCTCGGGCGGTGGTTTGCGTATTATATGACGAGTCGGATTCGAAATGCAACCTGGTTCTCGAGAAAGAAAATGTCCCGAGTTTCAGAGTTCAAGTTTTGTTACACACGCACCATCTCCATCTCGTAAAACGTGTCATGGGCTCCAAAACAGTCGCCATTGTTGGAGCTGGGCTTACCGGTCTTCTCGCAGCCCATGGTCTGCAGCAGGTAAGATGCAGTCTGCCGCCGTTCCGGTTAACAATATGTAGTCATTCATAAGAGAAAAATGCCTTTTGCGAATTCGCCTATGATAAGAAAAAATCTACCAGAATGGGCTCAACGCCATCGTCTTCGACCGAGCGGCCAGCCTTGATGACGGACTGCGCGACTGGACCATGTTGGACCACTGGGCCATGCCCATTTTCGAGAAGCTGGTTCCCGAGGATATACTGGCAGATCTTAACAGCGCCATTTGCAACCCCTGCTAAGACTTTGACGAAGAAGTAGAGAGCCTTCCGTGTTACCATGGTGTGACGGGTGCTTTGCTTTTTCGAAGCCCAACACCTGGTGCAAGACGAGTGAGTCGTCAAGCACTCCGCCGATTACTGGCACGACGTCTTGACATCAAATGGAGTAAGAACGTGACGTCTCTCTCGTCAAATGAGTGTTGCCTGAGGCTTTCGTTTGAGGATGGTGATGTATTGGATGCTGAATATCTCCTTGGGGCTGACGGTTCTTCGTCAAAAATACGAGAGTTGCTCCTGGGTTTCGAAATGGCCCGTCCACGCCCGTCCGGGTTTCTCTTTGCGACTGGCATCACGAGATATGGTGACGTCCAAAGAATCAATGCTATAGTGAAGGCGCATCCTGTCGCCTCTCTCATGATGGGAACTGGATGTGTTGGCGGCGTCGGTGGTAGGTCCCCCCGTCCCAGGCTCCTCTCTTCTTTCCTACTCATTTCGTGAAGCTTATAAACCCAATTCAAAAATGTAGTCATGGCCATCAGCAACCCGAGAGACAGTTCCGCCTGGACTACATTCTGGACCAAAATATGGCGTGGTGAGTCCATAAACCTCATCGGAAAACAGGCTCTCGAGTATATCGAGAACAATACGCCCCCGCTGCGTGATGTGTTCCAGTCTGCTATCGAATGGACGCCGCGAGATGGTAGTGTTTACATCAATGAAATAAAAAACTGGATTCCCACGCCGTGGGACAATCTTGGAGGGCGAGTAACTCTGGCCGGAGATGCCGCCCATCCGATGCTCATCTGTAAGGCAAACCCTTTGGCTTCACGATAATTTTGGTGACTTCATGTTAGCTCAGGATGGCTGATGGCTTGCAGATCGAGGTCAAGGATTCCAGCATTCCATAATGGACGTCGAAAACTATGTCACAGCCCTGACTCGGCTAGAACTGGCGGGCGACGGGGTTGCACTGAGGATGAAAGCCTTGATAGAATATGACGCTGAGATGATTAGCAGAGGGTCGAACGCGGTCTAGCAGTCCTTGGAGGAAGCAGAAAAGGCCCTTGACGCGGAAAAAATCAAGGATATGCTCATGGTGACCCAGGGCCACGGAAAGAGCGCTTAAATCGACGGTCGGACGACGAGGAAACGAGAGGGGGTCAAGAATCAATCATACATATAAAGTATGGCGCGTCTCCACGTGCCGGTCACTATCTTGATCTTGAGGGCGCCGGTTCTTGTGACTGACGGCTCTGCCGCTTAACATGGACCGCGAGGCATAAGTGCAGCAGATATTTGAATATTTGATGCGCATTTTGCGGTGGCCATGGTGTCTTGTTTGTTGTCGAGTCGCACAGGGCGCGCCCAACATATGTCAGGAGCAGGAAAGAGCGACGACAGGTCATTCGCTCTTTCCCAGTTGGCAAGCCACCACAGTCAGCATCCACCAAACAGTGAACCAGGGTTGGCAGGGTTGGCAGGGTTGGCAGGGCTGGCTCCTCCCTCATGCACAAACTGTGGACTTGGATGGATGCCTCAACCTTGTCACGCCCCCAAAAGTGTCGCCTCGACTGCATCAAATCGCTGCACCGCTGTTGAGGTTGACTCGTTCGCGACGTGTCGCCGTGGACAGCTTGTGTTGATGAACTTGGCATACGCCGCACCGAGTCTGGGCTTCGGAATGGGCCAGTGACCTTACCCAAAGTCACGACAACGCCACTCCTGGACTGCACGTCTGTCAAGCGAAATTCTCAAGCTGTCATGTCGCTAAATTGCAACCCATGCAGCACGGAAAGGCCGCATACATAGGATAATCAGGGCCCCACGAACTGAGTCTGCTACTCTATCCGGCCAATACTACATACATACCTCCTAGGTAGTATGTATGGCCATATGTTGGGTAAAAGTCTGGTAGTACCTGCTACCTGCTGCTACCTGCGGCCATTCACCTCGCCTGGTGGAGCGTGCCGTCAGGTATCTGCCCATCGCCACCAACGTCGCTGGCGATGGCTTCTCGTTCATGCCGTAATCCGGCAGAAAGCGTCGCAGCGGATGCAAGCACCAAATCTAGGGCCCATGAGGAATCTCAGGCATGTGAGGACGAAGGCTCAATAGGGTCTTCTGAATCCGTGGCTCCTCGTGCCATAGAGGCGCCCTCCATCGAAGCGGGCAGTGGATTGGACGACGATTTTGATCTTGCCAGTGACTTGCTCGGCGACGATACCACGACAAGCCTGACCTCGAGCATCTGTGCCGCCTACGCCTATGAACGCGGCCGTCGCTATCAGATGTTTGGCGATGGGCGATATCCAATTCCAAACGATGACCTGGAACAGAACAGGGAGGATATGAAGCACTCCATGCTGATGATGCTTACGGAGAACAAACCTTTCTTCTCCCCTATAGGTAACCACCCGCAGAAAATACTGGATATCGGCACGGGCACTGGTGAGTAGTAGCAAGTCTAGCTGATTGCTTTTCCCTTGCACGCTGCAACGATTACTGAGAAAATGCCAAACAGGCATCTGGGCAGTAGAAGGTACGTCGGTGACTTTACGTGCCAGGTTCAGGAAATGCGCTCAAAAGGCTGGTTTGCTGACTTTTTTACCCACAGTTGGCGACAGATACCCAAGCGCACATGTGTGTGGTATAGATCTCGCGCCGATACAACCGGAATGGGTGCCTGCAAATGTCTCATTTCTAGTTGACGACTGCCAGCTGGATTGGATAGAAAGAGACGTTGATCTCGCCCATTTCCGGTTCATGGTTATCGTTTTGAAAGATGTTGCTACCGTCCTTGGGCATGCTTTCGAGTGCGTACGGCGGCGAGAAGGCTTCCCCGGTCCTACCTGACGGGCGTATACTGACATTTCTTCTTGCTCGCTGCAGGAGTCTTCGTCCTGGAGGCTGGATTGAACTACAAGAATTACAAGGAATACCGCTCTGCGACGACGGAACCATGCCGGATGACGACCCTGTCAAGTGCCTGTACGATACAGCGCGGAGGGCTTACCACAAGTTTGGCATGAACACGACGTTGCCGGCAGAGCTCGAACCATTCTTGCGAGAAGCTGGATTCGAGAATATCCATTGCCAAATCATGAAGGTACCTATAGGGCCGTGGGCCAAGGAAAAAACCATGAGGATTATCGGTCTCTACCAGAAAATGGCAGTCCTTGACTTTCTACCCACATTGCCAGGGCGACCATTCAAAGCATTGGGAATGTCAGAAGCAGAAGCCGAGGTGATGGTTGCCATGGCCCGAAAGGGCTTGGACAATTTCAATTCGCATCGTTATTTCAACTATTATTTCTGGTATGCGCAGAAACCAGGATCGTCGAGAAACGGGAATGAATTATAAATTCCCAAGACTGCTGCTGGGGATAGCGGACGGTCCTGATGTGATGGGTTTTGGAAAGCGAGCCGGATGACGGCAAATATGAGTCTTGAATCATGTAACTTGTACATGAATTGACGGAGAGTTGTCCACGGCTCATACAATATATATACCTTTTATAGAGAATTTGTGTACTAAACAAACCTCAACCTTGTGCCATGACGTCTGTGCATCATCGACTCACCATTCGGGTGGTCCCAGTTTTTTTTAAATTTTTTTTTTTAGTTTTTTTTTTGGGTTCCCTAAAGAACGAGGGGCAAATCACAAACGTGGTTGGAGCCAGTGACTGCTAGGTGCGCGTCTAGGTATCGCCTGGCGTACAAAGGGGAGAAGATGATAACGACATGGTGGTTGAGGCGAAGGTGAAAGAGGCTTGAAAGAGGCTTGAAAGACTTGATGGACTCTGAACAAGTTATCACCAGACGTCACACACGAGCCGGCCAGAAGTCTGGCACCGAACCCAGCCCAAACAGCAGGCAGGCGCTCGGTTGGTTGGTGGCACTCCACTGGGCATGATGCGGGTTTGTCGAGGGGCCAAGTCTGGTAGGAAGGACTTAATACGAGTGGACCTTGCGAACGTTTCCGACTTCTCTCCATCTCGCCTCGTGCGCCCACCAACGAACGAGCCTCTCTGAGTTCTCTCCCCTCTCCCCATCTTCAACCCCGGCGACATCTATTCTGAGGTGTACCCGACTGGTGCATCTTTCTCATGACTAGCTCTGCGCGTTGAGTGCGAGGCGCCGAGGGCTTTTCATTTTTTTAATACCTTTTTTTCGTGTTTTGTCCGTTTTTGTTTTCTAGACTTGCCGCCGTGCGGTTTCGGCTTTGGGAATTCTGTCTCGTCTTTTGGGTTTTTTTTTTTTTTTTTTTATTTTTTAAGAAAAAAATTAAAACTTTCCTCTCTCTCTCTCTCTGGT